>AWOL01S0037196.1:19271-40637 GCA_000715115.1 Nicotiana otophora | reverse complement strand
CAGCTTCCTTTCTTCTATAAATAGAGGAGAATTCAGTTCATTATGTACAGAAGTTTGAAGTTTGAATAATATATCAGTTTCTCTCTATACTTGTCTTTACTTTACAGTCTTTATTTTATAACACGTTATAAGCATGAGACTCTGCCATCTCGAGCAAATACTTTGAAAGTATGAGGTACGAACTTTCTTTTCTAAATAATGTCAAATCTTTCTAACTTGAATTTTTAGCCCTGGATATATCGGGCAAAAGCTACATGTCGTGGGTGTTTGATGCTGAAATTCATCTTGATGCGATGGGTCTGGCAGACACCATCAAGGACAAAAATCAAGCATCAAACCAAGNAGAGGTACGAATTTTCTTTTTCTAAATAATGTCAAATCTTTCTAAACTTGAGTTTGTAGCCCTGGATATATCGGGCAAAAGCTACATGTCTTGGGTGCTTGATGCCGAAATTCATCTTGATGCGATGGGTCTGGCAGACACCATCAAGGACAAAAATCAAGCATCAAACCAAGACCGTGCCAAAGCAATGATATCCATACGCCATCACCTTGATGAAGGCTTGAAAACGGTATATCTCGCTATTAAAGATCCAGTCATACTGTGGAATAATTTGAAAGATAGATATGACCACCTGAAGATGGTCGTTCTTCCACAGGCACGTTATGATTGGACTCATCTAAGGCTACAAGATTTTAAATCTATCAGTGAGTATAATTCTGCTATGTTCAGAATTATTTCCCAATTGAAACTATGTGGTGATAATATTACTGATCGTGACATGTTGGAGAAAACTTTCACCACTTTTCATGCCTCGAATATGTTCCTGTAGTAGCAATATCGAGAGATGAAATTCAAAAAGTATTCTGAACTTATCTCACATCTTCTTGTAACTGAGCAACATAATGGGCTATTAATGAAAAACCATGAATGTCGACCTACTGGTTCTTGTTCATTCCCTGAAGTGAATGAGACGAACTTACACTAAGTTAAGCGTGGAAGAGGACGTGGCCCCAGTCATGGCCGTGGTTGGGGAAGAAACTCCAATCATGGTAATAATAATGTACCAAAGAATNAGCAACATAATGGGCTATTAATGAAAAACCATGAAAGCCGACCTACTGGTTCATGTCCATTCCCTGAAGTGAATGAGACGAACTTCCACCAAGCTAAGCGTGGAAGAGGACGTGGCCCCAGTCGTGGTCATGGTCGTGGTCGGGGAGGAAACTCTAATCGTGGTAATAACAATGCACCAAAGAACCCTCCTCACCACCAGCAGTGGAAAAGGAAGGAACAAAAGCATGAAGCGGTGCAAGCAGCAAAGCCAGAAAATGCATGCTATAGATGTGGAGGAAAAGGGCACTGGTCACGTACATGTCGTACGACAAAGCACCTGGTTGAGCTGTATCAAACCTCCCTGAAGAAGACAAAGAAAAATGATAAAGCAAATTTTATTTCTGAAGATAATTTAGATTTCATGCATTTGAATATAGCGGATTACTTTGCACTCCCGGAAGGATAAACAAGTCATGTGATCGGTGATGAATCTGTAGAGATATAAATATTTTAAATTTTGTTGTTTGTAGTAGATAGTATGGTTATGTAATTGTTGTACGTAAATAAAAGTTATGCTTTGATAATGATGTTTACTATCATATTTTNCAGAAGGAGAAACAAGTCATGTGATAGGTAGTGAATCTGTAGAGATGTAAATATTTTAATTTTTGTTATTTGTAGTAGATAGTATGGTTATGTAATTGTTGTACATAAATAAAAGTTATGCTTTGATAATAATGTTTACTATCATATTTATTTTGTTTATGTCATTTTGAAGAATATGGATAATCCTCAAATTATGTTTGGATCAAAGATCAATCATGAAGATATTTGTGTAATTGATAGTGGAACAACTCATGTCATATTCAAAGACCAGAAATACTTTTCTTATTTGCATAAGGAAAAAGCAAATGTTTCAACAATTTCTGATAATATAAGTTTAATTGAAGGCTCCGGAAGAACCACTATATTTCTGTCTAAGGGAACAAAACTTATAATAGAAAAATGCATTATTCTCCTCCAAGCCTCGAAGAAACTTGTTGAGTTTTACGGATATCCGCTGAAATGGGTATCATGTTGAGACGATAGATGAAATGAATATGGAATATCTTTGTATTACAAAGAATGTTTCTGGCCAGAAGTGCATTGTAGAAAAGTTACCAACTTTATCTTCTGGCTTATACTATTCAAAGATTAGTACAGTTGAAGCACACTCTATCGTAAACCAGAAGTTTACTGATTCAAATATTTTTGTACTTTGGCATGGCCGTTTGGGCCATCATGAATCAATAATGATGAGACGAATTACTAAAAACTCGAGTGGACATCCATTAAAGAACCTGAAGATTCTTATAAATAATGAATTTTCTTGTGATGCTTGTTATCAAGGCAAAATGATCACTAGACCATCACCAATGAAGTTGGCATTGAATTCCCTGCCTGTTTAGAACGTATACATGGGGATATATGTAGACCTATTCACCCACCAAGTGGGTTGTTTAGATTTTTTATGGTCATAATAGATGCATCTTCAAGATGGTCTCATGTGTGCCTCCTATCATCTCGCAACCTGGCGTTTGCAAAGCTATTAGCCCAAATAATTCGATTAAGGGCACAATTCCCAAATTATCCTATAAAGGCTATTCGCCTTGATAATGTTAGAGAATTCTTATCTCAAGCTTTTCATGATTATTGTCTATCAGTTGGGATAAAAGTTAAACATCATGTATTTTATATTCATACTCAAAATGGCCTTGCAGAGTCATTTATTAAATGCCTGAAATTGATAGCAAGACCACTACTTATGAAAACAAAATTGCCCACTACTGTTTGGGGCCATGCTATCTTGCATGCAGCATCATGTATCCGTCTCAGACCGACACATTATAATAAATATTCTCTATCACAATTAATTTTTGGTCATGAACCAAATATTGCCCGTCTATGAATTTTTGGATGTGTTGTATATGTGCCAGTAGCACCACCACAATACAGTAAGATGGGCCCGCAGAGAAGATTAGGAATATATGTTGGGTTTGAATCACCCTCTATTATTCGCTATCTTGAACCGTTGACGGGAGATTTATTTACTGCTCGATTTGCACATTGTCAGTTTGATGAAATAAATTTCCCACAATTAGGGGTAGAGAAAAAGGAAATCAAAAGAGAAATTGTGTGGAAAGTTTCATCATTATCCCATTTTGATCCACGTACCCATATATGTAATCAGGAGGTCCAGAAGATCATCCATTTACAAATATAACAAATCAAATGCCAGACGCGTTTACTGATTTGAAAAGGATAACTAAGTCACATATCCCTGCAGAGAATGTGCCTATCCGAATTGATGTCCCAACAGGACCATCTACTAACATGAGAGCTAGTGAACCCAAAACACACCTGAAGCGTGGTAGGCCTTTGAGTTCTAAGGATCGAAATCCCCGAAAAAGAAAATCAACAAATGATCAAAACGATATTACGAATGGATCCTCTGAAAAGACCCAAGATCTGATTAGTTCTGAGATTCCTGAAGAAATAAATGAACCTGAGACTCAAGTGAGTGAGAAGCTTTTAATAAGTTCTACTGGTGAAGGGATTAATTTAAATCGATCTGAAATAGTGATGGATAATATTTTTGCATATAATATTGCACTTAACATTATGCAAGATAGTGAGGATCTTGAACCCCGATCTATCGAAGAATGTCGACAAAGATCTGATTGGCCAAAATGGCAAGAGGCAATTCAATCAGAATTGAACACACTTGCTAAATGAGAGGTTTCTGGACCAGTAGTCCAAACACCTGCTGGTATAAAACCAGTTGGTCATAAATGAGTTTTTGTGCGAAAAAAGGAATGATAAAAATGAAATTGAAAGATACAAAGCTGCCTTGTCGCACAAGGATTCTCACAACGATCTGGAGTCGATTTTGATGAAACATATTCACCTGTTATGGATGTTATAACATTTCGATATCTCATCAGTTTAGCACTACATGAAAAGCTTGAAATACATCTAATTGATGTAGTTACAACTTATCTGTACGGTTCACTTGATAATGAAATTTATATGAAAATCACCGAAGGACTTAAAATGCCTGAAGCAAATCCAAAATCTTGGAAAATGTATTCAATCAGATTACAAAGATCTTTGTATGGTTTAAACAATCTGGGTGTATGTGGTACAATCGCCTTAGTGAATATTTGCTGAAAGAGGGTTACATAAATGATGTTATTTGTCCATGTATTTTTATAAAAAAAATGGTATCAAAATTTGTTATACTTACTGTTTATGTTGATGACATATATCTTGTTGGAACTCCAGAAGAGCTCCAAAAGGCAATTGAATATCTTAAGAAAGAATTTGAGATGAAAGATCTTGGAAAGACAAAACTTTGTCTTGGTCTGCAAATTAAACATTTAGTAGACGTGATCTTTGTCCATCAATCTGCATATACAGAAAGGGTCTTAAAACACTTTTACATGGACAAAGTGCACCCATTGAGTACACCAGTGATTGTTTGATCACTTGAAGTGAATAAGGATTTGTTCCAACCTCCAAAAGAGGGTGAGGAACTCCTTGGTCCCGAAATACCTATCTTAGTGCAATTGGTGCACTTATGTATCTTGCTAATACTACAAGGCCTGACATAGCATTTTCTGTTAATTTACTAGCAAGATATAGCTCTTCTCCTACACGGAGACATTGGAACGGGATTAAGCATATATTGCGATATTTAACAAAGGTAGTGCAGATCTTGTTGGTTATGCAGATGCAAGTTATTTATCTGATCCACATAAAGCTCAATCTCAAACCGGGTACGTGTTTACATGTGGAGGTATTGTCATAGCATGGCGCTCCACAAAGCAATTTATTGTTGTTACTTCTTCAAATCATGCTGAGATAATAGCTATTCATGAAACAAGTAGGGAATGCGTGTGGTTGAGATCAGTGATTCATTTTATTCAAGAAAAATATAGTTTGGAATGCGATAAAAAATCCACAATTTTATACGAAGACAATGCTGCATGCATAGCCCAATTAAATGGAAAATTTATTAAAGGAGATAGAACGAAGCACATTTCACCAAAATTTACTCTACACACATGATCTTCAGAAAAATGGTGACATTGATGTGCGACAAATTCGTTCAAGTGCCAATCCAACAAATTTATTCACTAAATCTTTGCCAACTTCAACTTTTGAGAAGATGGTATACGAGATTGGAATGCGGAGACTCAAATATTTGAAACAAGATTTTTATCAGGGGGAGTAAAATACTCGCTATACTATTTTTCCCTTACTAAGATTTTTCCCATACGGTTTTTCTTATAAGATTTTTAATGAGACAACTAGTTATGCGTATTACTAAATATGTGTACTCTTTTTCCTTCACTAGAATTTTTTTCTAATAAGGCTTTAATGAGGCACATTATCTTTTAATGAACATCCAAGGGGGAGTGTTATAAATATATTATATTATGGATATTCATTTAGTACTCCGTTGAAAATAAGCTTCCTGAAGAAGCTTATCTATATGAGACTCCGCCGTAAATATGTTTATCAATTTAGTACTCTATTGGAAATAAGTCTCCTGAAGAAACCTATCCTTTTAGTACCTCATTATGGATAAATATCACACCCGGTAGAAGATTATCTATATCTGGTACAATGAGCTTATCCTTTCAGTATTCTGTTACGGATAAACATCACACCCGGTATAAGAATATCTATATCTGGTACAATGAGCTTATCCTTTCAGTACCCCGTTATGGATAAATATCACACCCGGTAAAAGATTATCTATATTTGGTACAATGAGCTTATCCTTTCGGTACCGCGCTATGGATAAATATTACCCCCGGTAGAAGATTATCAATAACTAGTGTAATGATCTTATCCTTTCGGTACTCCGTTATGGATAAACAATACCTCCGGTAGAAGATTATCTATATCTGGTATAATGAGCTTATTCTTTCGGTACTCCGTTATGGATAAACATTACCCCCGGTAGAAGATTATCTATATCTGATATAGTAGCAGCTTACACAGCAGCTTGGAGAAGCAGCTTACACAACAACTTACTTTGTTCTATAAATAAAGGTGATTTCAGTTCATTATGTATATAAGTTTGAAGTTTGAATAATATATCAGTTTCTCTATACTTGTCTTTACTTTATAGTCTTTATTTTATAACATAATTATCTTTTTTGTTTGTTTTTACTTTGTTTCTTTTCTCTTTTTCTTATTTTTTTTTTTAAAAAAATCCCTCCCAATTTAGGAAGATCATAGTGTTTTCATACTTACCTCCAGCGTGACTCGAACCTAGGACCTAACGGTCGTGGGTGGAGGTGCTCTACCGAGCAAACCTTAGTTGTCCTTTTTTCTTTTTTTTTCTTCTTTTCTTTATTTCCCCCCAACTACCACATGTTTAATTTATTTTTGTATTAATATATCGATATCTATCTATTTATTTTCTATTCTATATTTATATTAAAAACATTTTATGTTAGGATTACCACAGATCTTGAGAAAATTTGATGTTGTATGGGTCATTGTGGATAGAATTGATTAAGTCTGCACATTTCATTCCGGTCATGACTTCTTATACTTCAGAGAAGTTGGCTCAAATCTACATCACATAGATTGTTCGTATGCATGGTGTGCCTATTTCTATCATATTGGATCGGAGCACTCAGTTCACATCGTACTTTTGAAAATATATTGTAACGACCCGGACGGTCGTTTTGAGTTTTGTAGCCCTATTTCCCCATTTATTACTTATTCTATATTTATTTGTGGTTATGTGACTTGCCGGGGTAGTTGGTTTAGTTCCGAGGATATTTCGGAATGAATTTGGACACTTAGTTCCAAGGTTGGAAGCTTAAGTTGAAGGAGTTGACGAGATGTTGACTTACGTGTAAACAATTTTGGAATGAAGTTTTGATGGTTCTGATAGCTTCGTATGGTGATTTTGGGCTTAGGAATATGTCCGGATATTGATTTGGAGGTTGGTAGGTCGTTTTGTCCTGAATTGGCGAAAGTTGAAAAGTTGAAGGTTTGAAAAGTTGGGAAGTTTGATCGAGAGTTGACTTTATTGATATCGGATACGGATTTTGATTTTGAGAGTTGGAATAGGTCCGTTGTGTTATTTATGACTTGTGTGGAAAATTTAAGGTCAATCGGAGTTGGTTTGATAGGTTTCGGCATCGATTGTAGAAGTTAGAAATCCATTACTTTCAATAGGCTTGAATTGGGGTGCGATTAGTGTTTTTGATATTGTTTGATGTGATATGAGGCTTCGACTAAGTTCTTATAATGTTTTATGATGGATTGGTATGTTTGGATGGGGTCCCGGGGGCCTCGGGTGTGATTCAGGTTGAAATCAGATTGAATTTTGGACTTATGATTTTTATATGATCTGTTCTGGTGCAATCACACCTGCACGAATGGGCCGGATGTGTGGAGCCGCAGAAGCGGCCAAGGGGTCGCAGAAGCGACTCTGAGTGAGGTTGGGGCGTTACGCAGGTGCGAGGAAGATTTCCACACCTGCGAGCTCGCAAATGCAGGTAAGTGGTCGCAGAAGCAGATTTGGACGGAGAGGATGTTGTCGCAGAAGCAGAGGGTGCTCCGTAGGTGTGGTCTCGTAGAAGTGGACCTTGGACCACAAGAGCGGACCTAGAGAAGCTGGATTTGGCCCCAGAAACGGCTGCTCGGGAAAGTTAATAAGATTTTGCATAAGCGTGGGAATATCCGCAAAAGCGGAGCCACGGATGCGGTTGTTGAGCCCGTAGAAACGAGATGCCTGGACAGAAGGTTATAAATGAGGGTTTGAGTCTTTTCTTTATTTTTTGACGTTAGAAGCTCGGTTTGTGGTAATATTTGAGAGGGATTTCACTATATTTCAAGAGGTAAGAACCTTTTGATTACTTTTATCCATTGATATTGAATACCCATTGATTTTTACACCTAGATTATGTGTTTTAAGATGACATTTAGGGGATTTGTGGTCTATGTTTTGGAGAGTAAGATTTGGGGATTTGAGGTTCGATTTGTGGTCGGAATTGGATGATTTTGGTATGGTTGGACTTGTTATTGAATGGGTGTTCGAATTTTATAAATTTTATCAGGTTCTGAGGCATGGGACCGGGGTCGAACTTTTGGGTTGACTTTTTGAATTTGGTTAAAGAACTTAGCTTTATCATATGGGATCAATTCCTATAGCTTGTATTGATTATATTAAGTTGTTTGTGACTAGATTCGAGTCGTTTAGAGGCCGATTCGCGAGGCAAGGGTTTGTTCCAGCATTGGGTTGTGCACTTTGAGGTAAGTAGCACTTCTAAATATGGTACTTTTTACACCCCATATTTTCGTACGTGAAAGTACACCGTAAGTCAATTGGTGTAAGCTTGGAAATGAGATTCTCTTTGAAAGTATATAAAGTGATCTAATGATATTACATCTCGTATTTCCGTTCAACATACAAATGACTAGGTTGAGGACAAATGCACTTAAAGGTGAGAAAGGAGATTTTGGACAAATAAAAACGAGCTGCTTGCTTACCCGACGTGCCTGCTTAAAAAACTTACTTTCCGCCCTACTTGCTTGAGCTACTCGACACATGTTTAAATTATTTAATGAGGATGAGACACATGTTTCAAAATGGAAAAAGGACCAACATGAATCACCTACTTGATTAAGTAGGTGACAAGTAGGTGCATCACGTACTTAGAGCTTGTGGATCTAATTAAAAAGGAATGGAAAAGGATAGAGATAGGCAAGTCTTGGGGCAGCCCAAGACCCATCTTCCCAAGCCCATTAGTGGGGGCCATATAAATATAGATATATCTCAATTTCATTTAGAAAACAATTCATAATTCCTCTCTCTCTATTTCTACGTGAAGGAGCTCCAAAATATCAGCCCAAGATCTCTCTCAAAGTTATCCTAGGGTTCAAGACCAAATCCACAAGTTGGTAAGGTGATTTCTCTCTTGGAAGATCAAGATCACCTAGTTATCTCTCTACTTTATTGTTTGGGGTAAAGAGCTTATTTGAGCTAGAAGTAAATCTTAGTTGGCATGTATTCTTACTGCCAAGGTAAGCTTTAACTTCTCCCATATGTATTTAAGATCATCTATGTATATCTAGTTGATTTGATAAAGGAAACTTGTGAAGTAAGTTGAACTTCATGTTGAAGTAATGTAGTTGATCCTATTTTGGAGTTGAATTCTTGATGTTTTATGGCTGGAAATCAGTAGAAATAACTTAAGAGTACTATTGCTATTGTGCTTGATGTGTTTGGAAGAAAAGAAGGCTTGGAAAGTGCAAGTTAGAACTTGGTTGTTGGGTGAGATGGTATGGACTATTTTGATGATGTATTGTAATGAATATGAGGTTAGATATTGATATATATATATATGTTTGTTGACATCCTGTACATGTTGGTCTTGTTTGTGGATTTGAGGAAAATGAAAAGAATAAGGGGAGATGCTGTCCAAATTTTCGTAGATGAGCTAGTCGCTCATTTGTGTCGAGTTCTAGCTTTCGTAAGCTTAACAATGGTCCCTTATTGTTTGTTGTAGATTGAAGTACTAACGGGTTGAACCGACGTCTTGTGGTTAGGTAAACGACAAAGGTATGTTAAGGCTATCCCTTCTTTTCTTTTGGCATGATCCATATGATACAAACGAAACGAGCAAACACGCAACTTTCACAAATGACATTATTCTTAAAAGTACTAGGGGTTACTATGTTCTTGATTCCCCATGTGTCCTATTATTTTATCGTCTGTTCATGGGTGTTAGAAAATACGTAAGTTGATAAAGTTTATTTCATGATATTAATCGAAGGCATAATGATTTTATGACATTCCGAGAGATCTTATTGACTTATTTCTCATGCATTACATTCATTTATATATGTACATTGACCCATGACCAGATGACATTATGTACGTATATATTATATGTATATGGGGTATGGGGAAAGGTTATGGCGTTATATACGCATCACCACCTGATCAGCTGGTATACGTTGATGATTTCGCCCACAGAGGCCGAGATGATATGATGGGATGCCCTCAGAGGCTTGATTCTGTTATGTACTCATATACCTATGCATGGTATGACATTTACATGCATATGCATGACATTATAAATGTTTCACGATTCACATAGATATTCAGACTTACATGTTGAATTCTTTACACCATGTTTCTTTCATGCCTTACATACTCGGTACTTTATTTATACTGACGTCCATTTTGCCTGGGGACGCTGCGTTTCATGCCCGCGGGTCCTGATAGACAGGTTGACAGTCCTCCTAGTAGGCTATCAGCTCAATGGAAGGTGTTGGTGCACTCCACTTGCTCTAGAGTTGCCTATTTGGTCAGTATGATTTGGACATGTATTGATTGGTATGGCGGGGCCCTGTCCCGACCTTTATGATGTTTATATACTCTTAGAGGCTTGTAGACAGATATCATGTATATGGATTCTTGTATCGCTTTATCGGCCTATGGTTTGAGTGTAGAAATGATCATGTCGGCCTTATAGGCCCGTATGTCATGCGTATAAGTTTTTATATCATGTTGGGTCGTCCTATGTCTATATTCCCTTATGTATTATTCCAGTAATCTCATGATGGCCCTTCTGGCCCATTTATCTATGATGGTGTGATAAGAAAAATATGTTACGTTGGTACTCGGTTGAGTAAGGCACCGGGTGCCCGTCGCGGCCATCCGATGTGGTTTAAAAAATTTTGTCGAGTACTTAGAAGGTCCTCCCTAAGTACTACAATGAAAGACTAGCTGAGGAATTAAGGAAGAAGGCTTCAGCCTAAGCATAGTAACTTGAAAAAGAAATGGTCATGTAAAAATAGTCTCACTACAACATTGTATGCACTCCATAGGAAAGTGACACCTACCATGGCTAATGAATGGGAAGTGAAAAAAAATCCAAAAGTTACCTTTGAGATCATATGAGTTATAGGAAAGTTTAGTATTTGTGGGCACTAAGATAAGCCAATTATNTATATATATATATATATGTATGTGTGTGTATGTGTGTGTGTGTTGACATTCTGGACATGTTGGTCGTGTATGTGGATTTGAGGAAAATGAAAAGAATAAGGGGAGGTGCTGTCCAAAATTTCGTAGATGAGCTAGTCGCTCATTTGTGTTGAGTTCTAGCTTCCGTAAGCTTAACAATGGTCCTTTATTGTTTGTTGTAGATTGAAGTACTAATGGGCCGAACCGACGTCGTGTGGTTAGGTAAATGACAAAGGTATGTTAAGGCTATCCCTTCTTTTCTTTTAGCATGATCCATATGATACAAATGAAACGAGCAAACGTGCAACTTTCACAAATGACACTATTCTTAAAAGAACTAGAGGTTCTTATGTTCTTGATTCCCCATATGTCCTATTACTCTATCGTCTGTTCATGGATCTCAGAAAATAAGTAAGTTGATAAAGTTTATTTCATGATATTAATCGAAGGCATAATGATTTTATGACATTCCGAGAGATCTTATTGACTTACTTCTCATGCATTGCATTCATTTATACATGTACATTGACCCATGACCAGATGGCATTATATACGCGTATATTATATGTATATGGGGTATGGGAAAAGGTTATGTCGTTATATATGCAATCACCACTTGATTAGCTGGTATACGTTGATAATTTCGCCCATAGAGGCCGAGATGATATGATGGGATGACCTCAGAGGCTTGATGATGTTATGTACTCATATATCTATTCATAGTATGGCATTTAAACGCATATGCATGATAGTATAAATGTTTTACAATTCACAGAGATATTCTGTCACGCCCCAACCTCGGGAAGGGTGACCGGCGCTCAACCGAGTGAACCCGGTCGAGCAAGCCTGTTAGATACTTTCTACCCAACTCACCCATGATCAAGAGAAGGCATGATTTCATTAATTAGACAGTAGGAAGATAATATATACAATTCTAAATCGTCTCATTGGTTACCTCATTTTTAAGTTTCAAGATACACACATTCTTATGATTCGAGTGGAACAAGAGATCAAAATGCAACATAATCTGTTTGACTTTTCTAACACCCATGTACAACCCACATAGTGTCTACGGAGCCTCTAAAAGATACAAAAGAGTGTTATGATAGTACCGGTAACAATGCCCCGGCTATACCTCAAAACGTGATAATAATATGAACAAAAGATACAATACATGACCCCGGGATGAAGTGGGGCTCACCAAGTTTGTTGGGAAGAGAATGTACCACTATCACTGATCAACACTGCCTGCTATGGAACCACCTGCATCCATTTAAAGATGCAGCGCCCCAGGCAAAAGGGACGTTAGTACTGTCGAATAGTACTAGTATGTAAAACTAAACACCATCTCAATAGAATGGAATAATAATACAAGGGGGAAACAATCATGAGTTCAATAAGAGCTCCTAACAATACTAAAACATCAAGTAAGGATCACATAAGTTCTCAAGTAAATTTCCATGTTATTAATTTGGGTGATCTTTAGAGCTGATACACCATAATTCACAATACCACCGTATTCTTACACGGAGTCCGATCACGACCCGATCAGCTAGGTCGTCTCATTTGATATATCAACCATAACCACAATTTTAATTACCATTTCCAGCACAATCACTACCATGTGTGCGACATGGCATCCGATCACGGCCCGATCGGCTAGGCCGTCTCACCCGAGACATTACCTTTTCAATCAATCATCTCACTTCATACTTCTTTCACATCTTTTTAATTCATTGGCACGAGTGGCCTCAATTAGAAAGTCATTCTTGGCACTTGGTCGTATTTCATAATTCCAGTTTTCCCTTTCCACATTCAAACATCATTATTATCATCAACAACAATAAGGACTACCATTTAATGCATTAGTACACATATGAGCAATTTGGGAATCCTAAGTACATAGAGGCTTTTCATACAATTTGGCATAACAACCTTTATTCGATCTTGACATGAAGTCTTAATATTTCTAACACATCCTCAAATGGCAAGATGACATGATGAAGCATTTAGAATAAATATTGAACATACATCCTTCAACACAAACACATTAGGAATAACCAATTCTATAATGACCAATTTGGGACTTACACCAATTACATAAACACCATGGGATTCGATTCTAAGAAAAAGGGGGTTTAGCCAACATACCTCAATTGAGCTTCCTTTAAACTTTTAAAACGTTTCGGAATTCTTAGCAACTTCAACATATTTTAGAAATATAACAAGTTGAACCAAAATTAGGAAGATGATCATGATTTTAGCTCATTTGAGCATATTATCAAGCACTATGTGTGCATTAATGTTTTTAAGGCCCTTTTGTGAAAGATTTCATCATTCCCCAACCCATTCTCTACCATTTTTAGCTCACAACCTTCTCACACCCTTTGATAACACATGCATGCAAGATGAACAACTCCCATTCCGAAAAATTATCTTACTAATTACCCAATTCTAGACAAAATTCAAAAATTGAGGGTTAGGGTGTAGAATCTTACCTTTAGGATGAAGACTTTCTTTGATAATCTTCAAGGATTGAGCAAGAATTGTTGGATATTAGGTTGAAGGTTACTTCCCCACTCTATGAACTCTTTCTCACTCTAAAAATAATCAGTAATGTGCTAAAAAATGGACTATGGCATATGTTTTAACGAAATAGGGTAGGGTTTAAAAACCCAAAAATGAAGCTCCGGAACAGGGTATGCAGTCGCATATGCGACCGCATATCCATTATGCGGTCCACATATCGGTTATGCGATCACATATGCGATCGCAGACCTTGTTCCGGAGCTTCATTTTTGGTTTTTATAAACCCGAGCCTATTCCATTAAAACACACCCCATGGACCATTTTGAGCATATTTTTTGATATTCTTAGGTAAGAGAGAGGGTCCAAGAGGGAGAAGTGATCTTCATCAATTGTTCTTCAATTCTCACTTAAATCTTGAAGATTATCAAGAGAGGAACCTAGGTCTTCTTCCTAAGAGGTAAGATTCTATCACCCAAACTCTTAATTTAAAACTGTAACTAGAATGTGCCATTAGTAATGTAATTCATGGGGATGGGAGTGCTTATCTTTCATGCATATATCCTTGTAGTATGTGGGAAGATTGTGAGATAATAATGGTAGAGAGTGGGTTGGGAAATGATGGAATCTTTCACAAAAGAGCCTTAAAATATTGATGCACACCTAGTGTTTGATAGTATGCTCAAATAAGCTAAAACCATGTTCATTTTCCTAATTTTGATTTAATTTTGTTATATTGCTTAAATAGATTGAAGTTGCTAATATTCCGAAACATCTTAGAGTTTTAAGAAGCTCAATTGAGGTATGTTGGCTAAACCCCCTTCTTCTTAGAATCGAACCCCTCAGTGATCATGTAATGGGAGTAAGCCCTTGATCATTATAGAATTGACGATTTCTAACGTATATGTGTTGAAGGATGTAACTTCAATATTTATTCTAAATGCTTCATCATGTTATGTTGTCATTGAGGATGTGTTTAAAAATGTGGAATATATGTTAAAAAGGTTAAGACTTCATGTCAAGATCGAAATAAAGGTTGTTATGCCAAATTGTATGTAAAGCCTCTATGTGCCTAAGATTCCCAAATGGCTCATATATGAATTTACTATCTTGAATGGGGAGCCTTATTGATTTTGATAATGATATTGAGTGTGGAAAAGGGGACTGGAACTATGAAATATGGCCAAGTGCCAAGAATGACTTTGTAATCGTAATCACTAGTGTCAATGAATCGAAAGTACATGAAAGAAGTACGGTGTGAGATGATTGACTGAAAAAGGTAATGTCTCAAATGAGATGGCCTAGCCGATCGGGCCGAGATTGGACTCCGTGTAAGAACATGGTGGTATTGTGAATGAAATTGTGGTAATATCTCCAATGAGATGGCCTAGCCGATCGGGCCGAGATTGGACTCCGTGTAAGAACATGGTGGTATTGTGAATGAAATTGTGGTAATATCTCCAATGAGATGGCCTAGCCGATCGGGCCGAGATTGGACTCCGTGTAAGAACATGGTGGTATTGTGAATGAAATTGTGGTAATATCTCCAATGAGATGGCCTAGCCGATCGGGCCGAGATTGGACTCCGTGTAAGAACATGGTGGTATTGTGAATGAAATTGTGGTAATATCTCCAATGAGATGGCCTAGCCGATCGGGCCGAGATTGGACTCCGTGTAAGAACATGGTGGTATTGTGAATGAAATTGTGGTAATATCTCCAATGAGATGGCCTAGCCGATCGGGCCGTGATCGGACGCCATGCTGCACACATAGTGGTACTGTGCTGGAAAGTTATAATGAAATTGTGGTAATACCTTAGATGAGGCGGCCTAGCCGATCGTGCCGAGATCGGACTCCGTATAAGAATACGGGGTATTGTGAATTGTGGGATAGTGGTGCTAAAGGTCACCCAACCTAGTAATATGGAAATTGTCTTGAAAATGTATGTGATCCTTAACTTGTTGTTTTACTATTATTTGAAGTCCTTATTGAATTCTTGACTGTTCTTCTTGTATTATTATTCATTCTATTGAGTTGGTGTTTAGCTATACATACTAGTGCTATTCGACGGTACTAACGTCTCTTTTGCCGGGAGCGCTGCATCCTTAAATAGATGCAGGTGGTTACATAGTAGACAGTGCGGATCACAGATAGTGCTGCATCCTCTTCTCAGCGGACTCGGTGAGCCCATTTCATTCCGGGGTCATGTATTGTACCTTTTGTTTATATTATGGTCATTTTTTGAGGTATAGCCGGGGCCTTGTTGCCGGCACCATCTTTACTCTTTTTGTATCTTTAGAGGCTCCGTAGATACTATGTGGGTTGTATATGGGTATTCGGAATGTTAAACAAGTTATGTTGTGTTTGATCACTTGTTTCACTTGAACTATAAGAATGTGTAGTTTGGGACTTAAAAGCGAAATGACTAATGAAATGATTTAGGATTTTATGAATGAGACTCCTACTGTATTATGAATGAAATCTCGTCTTCTCTTGATTATTGTTTAATTGGCTAGAAAGTATCTAACAGGCTTTCTCGGTCGGGTTCACTCAGTTGAGCACTGGTTGCGCTTCCCGAGGACGGGGCATGACACACACAATTTGGTGCCAAAAACTGGAAAAACATCTGCCTGGGTCTGCGGTAGTTATGCGGCCCGCAGACCTGTTATGTGGTCGCATAATGCGCCGCAGAACCTCCCTCCGCAAAGATTCTACGGCTGATTGTGTGATAAAAGTACGGCCCACGAAATAGTTATGCGGTCACATAATTGGCCGCGAAATTGACATAAAAATGGCCCAAGTAGCTGCTCCATTCTGCGGCCGCATAATGGGCTGCATAAATGCCTATTTCTGCCAAATATTTTCCTTCAACTCCCCAATGCACTATTCAACCCAAAAATTCCGAACCGCGATTATTAACCTCTACGCCTACCCCGGCATCACAGAACCCCAAGTTTTAGGAAACATTTCACGGGGCCTTACATATTCAGACTTACATATTGAATTCTTTACACCATGTTTCTTTCATGCCTTACGTACTCGGTACTTTATTTGTACTAACATCCTTTTTGCCCGGGGACGCTGCGTTTCATGCCCGCAGGTCCCGATAGACAGTTTGACAGTCCTCCTAGTAAGCTATCAGCTCAACGGAAGGTGTTGGTGCACTCCACTTGCTTCAGAGTTGCCTAGTTGGTCAGTATGATTTGGACATGTATTGATTGGTATGGCGGGGCCTTGTCCCGACCTTTATGACGTTTATGTACTCTTAGAGGCTTGTAGACTGTCATGTATATGGATACTTGTATGGCTTTATTAGCCTATGTTTTGAGTGTACAAATGATCATGTCGGCCTTATAGGCCCGTATGTCACATGTATAAGTTTCTATATCATGTTGGATCGTCCTATGTCTAGTATTCCCTTATGTTTTATTTCAGTTATCTCATGATGGCCCTTCTGGCCCAGTTACATCTCGCGTTTTCGTACGTTTAAGTTTCGTCGTAAGTTAATCGACGTAGACTCGGGGATGATATTATTTTTGAGGTTATAAGCATTTATGCTATTTATAACAAGCGATAAGAAGCTTCGTGAAGGTTAAAGGATAAACGAATCAAAGAAAATGAGTTTCGTTGAAGATTGTCAATTTGGGATAGAATACGGTCCGAGCTATAATACCCGATATTTATGGACTAGTGCCATACAAGGTACCACATGACCATGATAGTAAGGTGTATAAAGTATGTTAAAAGTCAGTAGTATTTTAAGTAATTTGAGATAATTCTTAATTATGTGAATAATTGGGTAATTATTGATTTGAGTGGGAGATTAGCTAATTAATTAAGATATTTGGATAAGCCTAATGAACGTTAACGTGGCAGCCAAGTACCTAAGTGGAGCCCACACCCACTAAGGTAAAAGACTTCTCAAAATCACAAAGAGTAATGTTTATATATAATCCACATAGCAACGTGATTTGCTTGAGAGATGCTTATATCATATGGAATGGCAACATGATTTTGCTACAAAATTCATACGAAGTTATATTAAGTAATAGCAACGGGATTTGCAATTCTAAGGGAGCCCAGTATAATCTTTCTCAAGAACATCATATGGATATTTCCCTACTTCGATCCGCTGTTACGTGTCTTTTTAGCAATTGACGTGTGTTAGATGGATTGTCAAGAGAATTGTCTCAGGTATGTTAAGGCTACCTCTTCTTTCTTTTTGTCATGATTCATACGATACAAACGAAACGAGCAAATACGCAACTTTCATAAATGACTATATTCATAGAAATACTAGGGGTGCCTATATTCTTGATTCCCCATGTATCTTATTATTATGTCTTCTGTTCGTGGGTCTCAGAAAAATATGTAGATGATAAAGTTAACCGAAAGGCATATTGATCTTATGATATTCCGAGAAATCTTATTAACATACTTCTTATGCATTTCATTCATTTATACATATACATTGACCCATGACCAGATGGCATTATATATGCGTATATTATATGTATATGGGATATGGGAAAAAGTTACGACATTATATACACACCACCACCTGATCAGTTGGTATATGTTGATGATTTTGCCCACAGTGGCCGAGATGATATGATGGGATTCCCTCAGAGGCTTGATGATGTTATGTACACCTATGCATTATACGACATTTATACGCACGTGCATGACATTATAAATGTTTCTGGATTCACAAAGTTATTTAGACTTACAAGTGGATTCCTTTACTCTATGTTTCATTTATGTCTTTTATGGACTGATTTCATGCCTTACATACTCAGGACATTATTCGTACTGACATCCCTTTTGCATGGGGACACTGCATTTCATGCCTGCAGGTACAGGTAAACAAGATGACGGTCCCTCTTTTTAGGATCCTTGATCAGCGAGAGTTGGTGTGCTTCATTTAATCCGGAGCTGCTTTGAGTTTTAGTATGATGCGTTTGTATAACTATCTGGGTATGACGGGGCCCAGTCTCGTACACTCTATTAGAGGTCTGTAGACAGTCATGTATAGTTGAATAGTATGTGGCCTTGTCGGCTTCTAATTTTGGATATATAGTTGTCTATAGCAGTCTTGTCGGCTCGCCCTATTGTATTCCGCATGTATATGTATATATGTCTTTTGGACATGTTTTCCTTACGTATGTTATTCACGTAATTCAGCGGTTTATTGAAAGATGTTATTCATGACCTACCCTTAACTCATGTTTATATCTTAGACGCATGCTTAAGGGTGTTCGACAGGAAGGACACAAGCACTTGTCATGGCCCATCGGTTTGGGTCGTGACAAAAGTGGTATCAAAGCAGTTCTATCCTAGGGTTGTCTACATACCGTGTCTAGTAGAGTCTTCTTTATGAGTGTGTTGTGCACCACATTTGTAAACAGGAGGCTAGAGGACATATAGGATGTTATCCTCCTTTCTTATCTTAGATCGTGAGATATAAGGATTCATTTTCCTAATGATATGTTATGTTTTCAGCGATGCCTAAGAAGGCTACAACCGCCCAGAAAGGCAAGTCTATGGCTGATGAGACTACTAGTCAAGCGCCACGAGTTACCAGGGCTTGGGGAGAGTCTCATAGTGAGATTCCATCTCAGACTTAACATACCCCACCCTCTCCAAAGGAGCTCCGAGCGGCACCAGCTCCAGCGCCTGCCCCTGTACATCCAGCTCCTCAGCCATATGCACCGGGTCAGGAGATGAGAGATGCTATTCAGCTATTAACTCGATTAGTAGCCGCACAATCTCGGCATCAGGAAGTAGGTATTGGTCATGCAGATAGGGCCATCAGTGCGAGGGTTCATGATTTTATTAATTTGGACCCTCTGTTATTCACTAGAGCAGATCCTAACAAGGACC
The DNA here is from genome assembly GCA_000715115.1 of Nicotiana otophora. Lineage (NCBI taxonomy): Eukaryota > Viridiplantae > Streptophyta > Magnoliopsida > Solanales > Solanaceae > Nicotiana > Nicotiana otophora. The sequence goes on along the minus strand of AWOL01S0037196.1, from coordinate 21,122 downwards.
CTCGGGTATTTATCGATAGGATGCAGAGGACGTTGAGGGTAATGAAGGCCACTACGAGTCAGTCAGTTGAACTAGATTCCTATAGACTTCAGGATGTTGCAGTTAATTGGTGCGAGTCTTGGGAGTTGTCCAGAGGTGAGGATGCCCCTCTAGCAGTATGTCATGAGTTTATAGAGGCTTTTCTTCGTCATTATCTGCCACCCGAGCTTATAAGGGCCAAAATTGATAGGTTCTTGACCCTTCAGCAGGGTAATATTAGTGTTCGGGAGTACAACATTCAGTTTGATTCATTGGTTAGGTATGCTCCCACTATTGTAGCTAAGATGGAGGGGTTCATCGATTCATGATGGGGTTGGAGCCGCACCTACTTAACGATTGTATGTCAGTCTCACTTTAGCCAGGCATGGATATTTCTCGTATTCAGGCATATGCTTAGGGTGTGGAGGAACGTAAGGAAAAGCAGAAGGCCGATCGTGAGCATGATAAAGGCCAAAGTAAGAGAGCGAGATCTTCCGGTCCTTCTGGTGAGTTTCGAGGTGGTCAGAGACAACAATACCCGAGGTATCTAGCCCAGCCATCGGCTAGCGCACCCCCTCAGTTTGCCGATAGGAGATTTGATTGTTCCATATATTTAGGGCCTAGTCATAATTCCAAGGCCTCATGTTCTCAGTATAGGGGTGAGTCAAGGCCGCCCTTGCCACGATGTGCTCAGTGTGGTAAGCAGCATGTCGGCAGTGTCGTATGGGGTTGGGTGTTTGTTATACTTGTGGTTATCCAGGCCACGTTATGAGAGATTGTCCGACGAGAGGTTGTACACGCATAGTTCAGCTAGTGGGATCTGTATTTGGTTCGTCATCATTAGTACTCCCCCCTAGGCAAGGTACACAAGCACCAATCGGTCGTGGTTGAGGCACAGGTGGAGCATCTATCTCGAGTGGTCCTTAGAACCGCATTTATGCATAGCAGGTCGACAGGATCAGGAGTCGTCACCTGATGTTATTACAGGTATATTATCAGTCTTCTCCTATGATGTATATGCATTGATTGACCCCGATTCCACCTTATCATATATTACTCCATTGGTTGCTAGTAAGTTTGGAATAAAACCTGAGTTGGTTAAACCTTTTGAGGTGTCCACACCTGTTGGGGATCCAGTGATAGCTAGGTGGGTATATAGAGATTGTATAGTAGTAGTTCATATTCGATCTACAGTAGTAGACCTAATCGAGTTAGATATGGTAGAATTTGATGTTATAATAGGTATGGATTGGTTGGCTTCTTGTTATGCCAATGTTGATTGTAGTTCAAAGATGGTCCGATTCCAATTCCTAGGGGAGCCTATTTTGGAATGGAAAGGTAATACGGCATCGCCGAGAAGTAGATTTATTTCCTATCTCAAGGCAAGGAAGATGATCAGAAAGGACTATATTTATCACTTAGTTCGGGTACAGGATGTGAAAGTAGAGTCACCAACCATTCAATCTATCCCCGTGGATAATAAGTTTCCCGATATTTTTCCCGATGAGCTTCCGGGTCTTCCGCCAAGCAAGAAATTGAGTTTGCTATTGACCTATTACCAGATACTCAACCAATATCTATTCCTCCCTATAGAATGGCACCCGCGGAACCGAGAGAGTTAAAGGAACAACTAAGGGACTTGCTTGAAAAAGGCTTTATCAGACCTAGTACATCACCGTGGGGAGCACCTGTGTTATTTGTGAGGAAGAAAGATGGTTCCTTGTAGATGTGTATTGATTATAGATAGTTGAATAAGGTAACGATCAAGAATAAGTACCCACTCCCGAGGATTGATGATTTATTTGATCGGTTGCAAGGTGCCAAGTGTTTCTC
>AWOL01S0037196.1:558-19224 GCA_000715115.1 Nicotiana otophora | reverse complement strand
CTTAAGGGTGTTCGACAGGAAGGACACAAGCACTTGTCATGGCCCATCGGTTTGGGTCGTGACAAAAGTGGTATCAAAGCAGTTCTATCCTAGGGTTGTCTACATACCGTGTCTAGTAGAGTCTTCTTTATGAGTGTGTTGTGCACCACATTTGTAAACAGGAGGCTAGAGGACATATAGGATGTTATCCTCCTTTCTTATCTTAGATCGTGAGATATAAGGATTCATTTTCCTAATGATATGTTATGTTTTCAGCGATGCCTAAGAAGGCTACAACCGCCCAGAAAGGCAAGTCTATGGCTGATGAGACTACTAGTCAAGCGCCACGAGTTACCAGGGCTTGGGGAGAGTCTCATAGTGAGATTCCATCTCAGACTTAACATACCCCACCCTCTCCAAAGGAGCTCCGAGCGGCACCAGCTCCAGCGCCTGCCCCTGTACATCCAGCTCCTCAGCCATATGCACCGGGTCAGGAGATGAGAGATGCTATTCAGCTATTAACTCGATTAGTAGCCGCACAATCTCGGCATCAGGAAGTAGGTATTGGTCATGCAGATAGGGCCATCAGTGCGAGGGTTCATGATTTTATTAATTTGGACCCTCTGTTATTCACTAGAGCAGATCCTAACAAGGACCCTCGGGTATTTATCGATAGGATGCAGAGGACGTTGAGGGTAATGAAGGCCACTACGAGTCAGTCAGTTGAACTAGATTCCTATAGACTTCAGGATGTTGCAGTTAATTGGTGCGAGTCTTGGGAGTTGTCCAGAGGTGAGGATGCCCCTCTAGCAGTATGTCATGAGTTTATAGAGGCTTTTCTTCGTCATTATCTGCCACCCGAGCTTATAAGGGCCAAAATTGATAGGTTCTTGACCCTTCAGCAGGGTAATATTAGTGTTCGGGAGTACAACATTCAGTTTGATTCATTGGTTAGGTATGCTCCCACTATTGTAGCTAAGATGGAGGGGTTCATCGATTCATGATGGGGTTGGAGCCGCACCTACTTAACGATTGTATGTCAGTCTCACTTTAGCCAGGCATGGATATTTCTCGTATTCAGGCATATGCTTAGGGTGTGGAGGAGCGTAAGGAAAAGCAGAAGGCCGATCGTGAGCATGATAAAGGCCAAAGTAAGAGAGCGAGATCTTCCGGTCCTTCTGGTGAGTTTCGAGGTGGTCAGAGACAACAATACCCGAGGTATCTAGCCCAGCCATCGGCTAGCGCACCCCCTCAGTTTGCCGATAGGAGATTTGATTGTTCCATATATTTAGGGCCTAGTCATAATTCCAAGGCCTCATGTTCTCAGTATAGGGGTGAGTCAAGGCCGCCCTTGCCACGATGTGCTCAGTGTGGTAAGCAGCATGTCGGCAGTGTCGTATGGGGTTGGGTGTTTGTTATACTTGTGGTTATCCAGGCCACGTTATGAGAGATTGTCCGACGAGAGGTTGTACACGCATAGTTCAGCTAGTGGGATCTGTATTTGGTTCGTCATCATTAGTACTCCCCCCTAGGCAAGGTACACAAGCACCAATCGGTCGTGGTTGAGGCACAGGTGGAGCATCTATCTCGAGTGGTCCTCAGAACCGCATTTATGCATAGCAGGTCGACAGGATCAGGAGTCGTCACCTGATGTTATTACAGGTATATTATCAGTCTTCTCATATGATGTATATGCATTGATTGACCCCGATTCCACCTTATCATATATTACTCCATTGGTTGCTAGTAAGTTTGGAATAAAACCTGAGTTGGTTAAACCTTTTGAGGTGTCCACACCTGTTGGGGATCCAGTGATAGCTAGGTGGGTATATAGAGATTGTATAGTAGTAGTTCATATTCGATCTACAGTAGTAGACCTAATCGAGTTAGATATGGTAGAATTTGATGTTATAATAGGTATGGATTGGTTGGCTTCTTGTTATGCCAATGTTGATTGTAGTTCAAAGATGGTCCGATTCCAATTCCTAGGGGAGCCTATTTTGGAATGGAAAGGTAATACGGCATCGCCGAGAAGTAGATTTATTTCCTATCTCAAGGCAAGGAAGATGATCAGAAAGGACTATATTTATCACTTAGTTCGGGTACAGGATGTGAAAGTAGAGTCACCAACCATTCAATCTATCCCCGTGGATAATAAGTTTCCCGATATTTTTCCCGATGAGCTTCCGGGTCTTCCGCCAAGCAAGAAATTGAGTTTGCTATTGACCTATTACCAGATACTCAACCAATATCTATTCCTCCCTATAGAATGGCACCCGCGGAACCGAGAGAGTTAAAGGAACAACTAAGGGACTTGCTTGAAAAAGGCTTTATCAGACCTAGTACATCACCGTGGGGAGCACCTGTGTTATTTGTGAGGAAGAAAGATGGTTCCTTGTAGATGTGTATTGATTATAGATAGTTGAATAAGGTAACGATCAAGAATAAGTACCCACTCCCGAGGATTGATGATTTATTTGATCGGTTGCAAGGTGCCAAGTGTTTCTCGAAGATAGACCTGAGGTTAGGGTACCATCAGGTAAGGATTAAGGAGAAAGATATTCTGAAGACAACATTCAGGACAAGATACATGCACTTTGAGTTTCGTGTTATGTCATTCGGTTTGACTAATGCCCCAACAGTATTCATGGACTTGATCAACCGTGTGTTCAGACCCTTTTTAGATTTGTTCGTGATTGTATTTATCGATGGTATATTGGTTTATTCTCGTTCAGAGATTGAGCATGCAGATCATTTGCGTACTGTGCTCAAAGTTCTACAAAAAGAGAAGTTGTACGCCAAACTCTCTAAATGTGAATTCTGGTTGAATTCTGTAGCTTTCCTTGGGCATATTATTTCAGGTAAAGGTGTCTGGGTTGATACCCAAAAGATTGAGGCAGTAAAGACTTGGCCTAGACCCACGACACCGACAGAGGTTCGTAGCCTTCTCGGTTTGGCTGGTTATTACAGGAGATTTGTAGAAGGATTTTCTTCTCTTTCAGCACCATTGACAAAGTTGACTCAGAAGGAAGCTAGGTTCCAATGGACTGATACTTGCAAGCGGAGTTTTCAAGCATTGAAGGATAGATTAACTTTAGAACCGGTTCTAACACTCCCAGAGGGATCGATGGTTATGTTATCTATTATGACGCTTCAGGCGTTGGATTGGGTTGTGTACTAATGCAGCATGGTAAGGTTGTAGCTTATGCTTCTAGACAACTAAGAAAGCATGAGAAGAAGTACCTAACCCACGATTTAGAGTTAGCCGTGATGATTCATGCACTAAAGATATGGAGGCACTACTTGTATGGCGTTCATATTGATATCTATACGGATCATAAGAGCCTTTCATATATCTTCAAGCAAAAGGAATTTAATTTACGCCAAAGGAGATGGTTGGAGCTACTGAAAGACTATGACATTCATATTTTATACCATCTAGGGAAGGCGAATGTAGTAGCTGATGACCTCAGCCGTAGATCTAAAGGTAGCATGTCATATTTACAACCAGAAAAGAGTGGGATAGCCCATGACATTCATCAGCTAGCTAGTCTTGGAGTTCGCTTACTGGATTCAAGTAATACCGGCGTAACTATTCATGACACGACAACATCCTCTTTAGTAACTGAAGTAAAGGAACACCAGTATGAAGATCCTGTGTTAGCTCATTATAGAGATACATCCCCTCAGAAGGAGAAGACACCATTTGAGATTACAGAAGATAGGGTCCTCAGATATCGAGGACGATTATGTGTCCCTAATGTCGCGGTGTTGCGTCAGCAGGTTATGGGAGAACCTCTCTATTTTCGTTATTCTATCCATCCAGGAGCAACGAAAATGTATCATGATATCAGGGAAATATATTGGTGGGACGGAATGAAAAGGGATATAGCGGAGTTTGTTGCTTAGTGCCCTAACTGTCAGCAGGTTAAGATTGAGCATCAAAAACCCGGTGGATTATTGGAGGCTATAGAAATTTCGACTTGGAAGTGGGAAGTAATCAATATGGATTTCATCGTAGGCTTACCTCGTACCCAGCGTAAGTTCGATTCTATATGGGTGATTGTTGATAGACTTACAAAATAAGCCCATTTTCTGCCCGTTAGGACTACGTATTCCACAGAGGATTATGCAAGGCTTTAAATTAAGGAGATAGTACGATTTCATGGTGTCCTTATATATATTATCTCAGATAGAGGAGCTCAGCTTACAACTAATTTCTGGAGGTCCTGTTGTAACACCCCAGAAAAATTTCGAAGTACTTAAGTGTAAGGCCTGGTAAAATTTGGAAAGAAAATAATATTTCATGGTGCCGGACTAGGCTTACGTGTTTGAGGATTATAGAAAGCTCGCCGCGGCTCGGACTTTTTGGGTTGAACAATGCACGGGAAAGTGAAGGAAAACTTTTGCCGGAAATGTGCATTTATGCGGTCCATTATGCGACCACATAATCACTCTGCGGGCCACATAATGGCCGCAGAAGTGAGCATGTGAGGGCCATTCTGGAAGCAGCTATGCGGTCGACTATGCGGCCGTATAGTGACCGCATACACAGGCAGTTCTTTTGGCTATTTTCTAATCAAATATGCGATTGATATGCAGTCCGCATATCGGTTATGCGATCACATACCTTGTTCCGGAGCTCTATTTTTGGGTTTTTAAAACCCGACCCTATTTCGTTAAATACACTCTTTGGGTCCTTTTTGAGCTATTATCTGACATTTTAGAGTGAGAGAGGGTGCTCTAAAGTGAGAAGGTGTTCTCCAATAATTGTTCTTCAATTCTTGCCCAAGTTTTGGAAGATTGAGAAGGGAAACTCACTAGGTCTTCATCTTAGAGGTAAGATTCTACACCCTAAATCTCAATTTCGAATTTTGTACAGAAATGGATAATAAGCAAGATAATTTCTGGACAAGAGGGTTGGTTATTTTACATGCATGTGTTATCAATGGGTGTAGAAATATTGTTGAGCTAAAAATTGTAAAGGTTGGGTTATGGGATGATGGAATCCTCCATGAAAGGACCTTGAAACCTTAATGCACATCTAGTGTTTGATAAAATGCTCAAATGAGCTAGAACCATGATCATCTTCCTAATTTTGGTTCAATTTGTTATATTTTTAAAATAGATTGAAGTTGCTAAGAATTCCGTAACACTTAGAGCGTAAGGAAGCTCAAGTGAGGTATGTTGGCTAAACTCTTCTCTTAGAATTGAATCCCACAATATTCATATAAATTATGTAGGTCCCAAGTGATTCATTATGAAATTGGCTATTCCGAGTAAGATTGGGTTGGAAGATATACGTTCAACAAGCATCCCAATGCTCTATTCATGTTATGTTATCAATTGAGGATGTGTTAAAATATGGGTTGTGCATTAATAATGTTTCGACATTAAGTCAAGTTCAAATGAAGGCTATTATGCCAAATTTTCTGAAATTTGTGCATTAGACTCTAAATTGCTCATATGTGTACTACACACTTTGATTTGAATTGTGTTTATTATTAATGATGAGGATGATATTGAAATTGATAATGTGAGCATGAAATACTGAATATGGCCAACGTGCCAAGAATGATCTTATAATTATGGCCACTAGTGCCAATGAAATGAAAAGATGTGAAAGTATTATGAAATACGATGATTGATATAAAAAGGTTGATGTCTCAAATAAGATGGCCTAGCCAGTCGGGTCGTGATCGGACACCATGCCGCACACATGGTGGTGATTGTGTTGGAAATTGTAATTGAAATGTTAATTGTGGTTGATGTCAGTAATGGATAGCCTAGTCGATCGGGTCGTGATCGAACTCCGTATTAAATATGGTGGTATTGATATTGAGAGAAATTATAGTTGATGTCTCTAATGAGATAGCATAGCCTATCAGGTCGTGATCGGACTCCGTACTAAGAGTACGGTGGTACCGGTATTGTGAATAATAGTATTGTAGACAATGGTATATCGATGCTAAAAATCTCCCAATGTGAGATATGAAAATTAATTTGAACATTGTCTTGATCCTAAATTGAGGTTTGAAGTTGATTAAGGCTTTCATTGATATTATGATAATCTTATTTGTATTATTTGTCATTCTATTGAGAGGGTGTTTAGTTATGCATACTAGTACTATTTGACGGTACTAACGTCCCTTTTGCCGGGGGCGCTGCATCTTTAAATGGATGCAGGTGGTTCTACAACAGGAGATATTGATCAGTTATAGCAGTGCACTTTCTTCCCAGCTGACTTGGTGAGCCCCACTTCATTCCGGGTTCATAATGCTTTTGTACTTTGTGTATTCTGTTTGAGGTATAGCCAGGGCCTTGTTGCCGGCATTATCATTTTACTCTTCTTTATCTAAAGAGGCTCCGTAGACATAGTGTGGGTTGTATATTGGTGCTGGAGAAAGACAAACTATGTTATGTTGTGGATGTATTACTTGTCCATTTGAGACTTTAAAAATGATGAAACAATTGGAAATGAATTATTATTGTAGACATGAACCCATTTTTGTCTAATTATTGATAATATGTATTATCTCTATTCATGGATGAGTTTTGGTAGAATGAAATCTAACAAGCTTGCTCGGTCGGGTTCACTCGGTTGAGCGCCGGTCGCGCTCCTCGGTTTTGGGGCGTGACACCTGTTACACCCCATATTTTCGTACGTGAAAGTACGCCATAAGTAAATTGATGAAAGCTCGGAAATGTGATTATTTTGAAGTTACAAGTATTACGCTATTTCAAACAAGTGATAAGTAAATTTGTGAAGGTGAGAGGGTAAGCGAATCGAAGAAAATGAGTTTCGTCGAAGGTTGTCATTTTGAGATAAAATACGGTCCGAGCTATAATACCCGGTATTTATGGACTAGTGCCATACAAGGTACCATATGACCATGATAGTAAGGTGTATAAAGTGTGTTAAAAGTAAGTAGTATTTTAAGTAATTTGAGATAATTTTTAATTATGTGGGTAATTGGTTAATTATTGAATTAGTGAGGGATTAACAAAGTTGATTAAGGAATTGTTGGGTGATTAATTCAAATATTTGAATAAAGTTTGATGAACCCATGTGGCAGCAAGTAAAATGAGACTTAAAATCAATTTGTGACTCTTGAAATAGGTTGAAAGGTGGCACATTTAAGAGAATTATGTGACATCAAGTCTTGAAAGGTGGGGCCCACAACACCCAGATTTAAATCCCCTCTAATTCACAAATGGAGATGTATTACATCTAAGTTAAAGAGAAAGGCTTCAGCAAGATGGGAATTTCATTAGAAACGTGAGTTGCTTCAGTCTTCCATTCAAACGAGATTTCTTAATATCATAGCAACGTGGGATTTGGGATTCTAAGGGAGTACGGTGTAATCTTCCTCAGGAACATCATATGGATTTTTTCCTACTTTGATTCACCGTTACGTGTTTTCGCAAAAGACGTGTATTAGAGGGATTGTCAAGAGAATCGGCTCAGGTATGTTAAGGTTATCCCTTATTTCTTTTTGACATGATCCAAATGATACAAACGAAACGAGAAAAATACGCAACTTTCATAAATGACTCTATTCATAGAAATACTAGGGGTGTCTATATTCTTGATTCCCCATGTGAATTACTATTATATCCTTTGTTCATGGGTCCCAGAAAAATACGTATTTGATAAAATTTATCCGAAAGGCATATTGATTTTATGATATTTCGAGAAATCTTATTAACATATTTCTTATGCATTTATACATGTACATTGACCCATGACCAGATGGAGTTATATACGCGTATATTATATGTATATGGAATATGGAAAAAGATTATGGCGTTATATACACACCACCACCTGATCAGCTGGTATACATTGATGATTTTGCCCACAGTGGCCGAGATGATATGATGGGATGCCTTCAGAGGATTGATGATGTTATGAACGCATATACCTATGCATGGTATGACATTTATACGCATATGCATGACATTATTATATTAAATGATTCAGAGAGCTATTCAGACTTACATGTCGAGTCTCTTACTTCATGTTTCTCTCATGTCTATGATTTACTAATTTTCATTCCTTGCATACTCGGTACATAATTTGTACTGACATCCCTTTTTCCCGGGGATGCTGCGTTTCATGTCCGCAGATCCCGATAGACAGGTCGAGAGTCCTCCAAGTAGGCTATTAGCTCAGCGGAAGATGTTGGTACGCTCCATTTGCTTCGGAGTTGCTTGTTTAGTCAGTATGATTTGGACGTGTATTATTTGGTATGGTGGGGCCCTGTCCCAACCTTTATGATAAGTATGTACTCTTAGAGACTTGTAGACAGATGTTATGTATACGGATACTTGTATGGCCTTGTCGGCCTATGTTTTAAGTATATAATAGATCACATTGGCCTTATTGGCTTGGATGTCACAGGTATGAGTTTCTATATCAGGTTGGGGCGTTCTATGTCGGGAATTCCCTCATGTTTACTCTATTTATCTCATGAAACCCCATCTGGACCACTTACCTATGATGATGTAATAAGAAAGATACGTTGCGTTGCAACTCGGTTGAGTAAGGCACCGGGTGCCCNTTATCTCATGATAGCCTCTCCGACTCATTTACCTATGTTAGTATGATACGAAAGATACGTTATGTTGGTACTCGGTTGAGTAAGGTACCGGGTGCCCGTCGCGGCCCATTGGTTTAGGTCGTGACAAAAGTGGTATCAGAGCAGTTCTGTCCTAGGGAGTCTACAAGCCGTGTTTAGTAGAGTCTTGTTTATGGGTATGTTGTGCACCACACTTATAAGCAGGAGGCTACAGGGCATTTAGGACCGTCACTCTTTCTTCTTACTCTAGATCGTGTGGTAGAGCTCAGTTGTAAGAACTCAATTTCTTAAACTCTATCTTATTCATAATACGACGATGCCTACATCCAGAAAGACAATTGGCAAGAAATTGAATGTAGCTTGGGAAGAATTAAGTAAGAGGAACTCGATTTTGTCATTCTTATGATGGATAAATGTGAGGTCCTCAGCAGAATATATGTGTACGAGTGTGTAAGCTTCTTGATAAGGAGACTTAAAGCAAGAATATCTATCCACCCCTATGGTGAAAGGCAATGAGAGATTCAGAAGATAGATACAAATTTCAACAAGTAAAAGAAGCAAGATGAAAAAGGGTACGAGGTACCCAGCTAATGAAGATTATTAGTATTTACAATTCAGGCAGAGGAATATAAACTTTTTGAGTTACCTTCAATAATAACAGAGGTATGTACAATTGGCCACACCCATCTCATTTATGCCCTATGGGGGCTAACAGAAGTAGTATAAGAGAAGGCAGGATATTAGGATCTAGCTGGGGTTAGGGTAACACAAAATGGTGGATGGATTGTTAGCGTTAACTGACATTTCTGAAGGATATTGCAAATATGCTAATAAATCTCCTTGTGAGATAACTAGATGGTGCACTCTAAAATAGTACAGCTAAATATGAGTACTACAAAGATAGGCACTGGAAGTCTTGAAGGGATAAATATTACCTTAGTATGACTCCCATCCCTAGTAGAGAGAGAATGTTAGGCAACTCGAAGAGCTAGTGGATGGAGCAAGGGGAGCTAAAAGAAAAAGAATGTCTTGTTGAAATTTTCAGAATAAAGTAATAGACAGAAATGTTAGCAGGGAAATAAGAGAGAATTAATGAAGCATTATGAGTAAGATGTGATACATGGATGACAATGGTAGAAAAAAAATGACAGTATTACAGATTCTATAGTCAAGTGAAGGAAAAGACGAGAGGTGACATACCTTGAGACAACAAAAGAGTATAGGCCATAAAGTAATATCCTCATTTCGAGAAATACGTTCGTGACTCTAACGTGATTACCAGAAGGAAATGTTAGACCCCAGAGTAATACAAATCTGTATGGACTGGTGAACAAGATAAGCTAAACATGAATTAAGGACTGAGTGATTTGATAATAGTCGGTATATCATGAGAATTTCTGATTGTGTTCCAGCGATAATAGAATGGACAAAAAAATAATATTCATGAGAAATTCAGAGAAAGGTCATTCAGGAAGACGCTTCCCTAAAGTAAGCAATGTGAGCAAAGTTAAGCTTAAGGGACTGTATGTGCCAGTTATACTAAGTGTCACCCTCGAGAGTAAGGAAATTTGTTATCCTTGGTACAGAAGGATTACCGCAAGGTGAGTAAGGGTCATCGATGATGTGAGAAGATGCCAAATATAAAGGCATAAAACACCTATAGGTAGATCGTCGTAGCGCTAAATCTTAGTACTCCCCTAAAGGGGAAATATGGAGTGATGTGGCATTAAGTCAGAATTAAGTGGTTCTAGTAATTATGGATTGGTAAAGGAAGAATGCGATAGAAAATGAAAAAGGATTGAGCTTGCACTTATCCAAATCCTACAGATATGCTATGATTCCAGAAAATTATGCAAGCACGACGTCAAGGAGAGGAAGTAAGGGTTTCTTCTTGAGATGTTATTAATAAATAATGAGCCAGTGTGAGACGTAAGTTAAGACAAAGGAAATAACCCAAGAAAGATTACGTGGAATATTGATATGAGAATGGGCCAACGAGTAGTTAGTAGTTGGTTCAGGAAGAGCCTAGTTATGGCTAGACAAGAGGATACAAACAAATCAACAGATCATGCAAGATAAACATAGTGAACCCCAACATGGGGAATTCAGTCTCGCAGATATGACATCGTGATCCTTGAGAAATATTCAGATAGGAGTTGGGATAGTTAAAGGTACCGTATGAGTGTTACAGAGAGTCCCACTAGGAAAACAATCAAAATATCAGTTCAGAAGCAACCCTACAAGCACAAGGGCATGAAGGTAAGTAACTACGGATAATTATAGGCGAGGAAGGACATCAAAAATTCTATCGGGTATACGACGTAATAAGCTCGCATCTTTACAAGAGTCAGAGGGTCTTCCCTAAGTACTACAATGAAACACTAGTTGAGAAGATAAGGAAAAATGCTTCAACCTAAGCATAGTAACTTGACGAAGAAATGGTCATGTAAAAATAGTCTTACTACAAAATTGTATGCACTCTAAAGGAAAGTGGCACATACCGTGGCTAATGAACGGGAAGTAAAAATCTAAAGTAATATTCGAGGCCATATGAGTTGCACAAAAATTTCGGCATGCATGGGAACTAAGAGCTAAGTATGCACGTAACAAGGGGCAGAACGACCAGCAAAAGTAATAGCTTACGTTTAAAGAAAGCCGCGAAGGAATGAAAGGAATTATTCGATCAATGATCCAGAGTTAGTTACATTATGAATGCACTTAAGAGTTCAGAGTATTATCCATGCACCATATATGTCGACAATCATACATCCGTAGAAGACTCCGGTATAAGTTAAAAGAAATAATTGAGCCCAGGGTATAGACAAAGGATTGAATTGTCAGAAGATCGTATCATGGATATTCCATAGCGCCCATGAAAGGCTAAAGTAATAACTAACACCAGGAGCCGCAAATCGGAAGATAGCTTAAACCTACATGAAGGCTGATTAGAAGGAAGAGGAAACTAAAGAGTTTAATAAACTAATTAAATCAGGAGTATGATTATTGGACCCGAAAAATTACAGGAATCGTGATTGAGAATATAGCAGAATCACTATTAATATCATAGGTACAAGAGAGATAGTACAACAACCATATTCTATAACGGCTCTACGATAAACCCAGTTAGAAGAGTACTAGCCTCATAAGAAGTCAGTATGAAGCTCCTACCAGATTGTGTATGCACCAGAGGTTCAAGTATTATAATAGTGCTTCAAGTTGTGGATGTGAATTATACCTGTGTGAAAGCAAGGTCATGAAAGAGATAGAAGATGTGATGTGAGATTTTAAGGTAAATAAGGTAAAGGTGAACAGCGTACGAGATACTCAAATGCAGAAGGTTGCGAATAATCCACACTGCAGATATAAGGCTAGAAGCGCTAGAATTCAGTATCCAGGAATGGTAGCGGCATCGTCAGTGGAATATCTTCCAGCCTACGGGTTCTAAGTATCGAGAGGCCTAGTCAAGAGAGTAAAGAAGAGTTAGAGACAATGTGATGTCTCGCTTGATGTTCCAGAATAACATAAGAAAATCTATGGTGCAAGCAAGTTGAAGGAAGGTTGCAAGTAGTATAAATAGATATGTGTAGGTCGCATTATGGTGGAGCGACAAGGTTTTAGGAAGACATGAGTAAGAATAAGAAAAGGTGAGTGAAAAGGTGACGAGAATGGATAATAAGTTCTCGGGATTAAGCCCAGGAAAATAAGAGAGCTGATGGGTTCTCTAAGTTATAGAAAGCTCAGTATAGCCTGAATGAACTCAAAAGAGTCTAAGACTAATAGCATTTAGAAGAGATGGAATGCTGCCTTGGTAGTAGAATGAAGGTGTAATTGTGGTAGATAAAGGGGATTTCATGAGTTGTACAGGATTAAAATACCCATGTAAGATGAATCACATTGGGATGCTATGAAATATGTCTCTGGAAGCATGGTATCACCCCTAGGTGGATCAGTCTAATCATTTTAGATGTTCCCCGATGAGACGTGAGCCCTAGAGGCAGTCTTACATAAGAGGTCAACTTATCAATGGTAGATTATAGATCAATATTGAGGTGAATCAACAATGGATGGATAAAAGTTACAAAGTATGAGATGAGATTAGGCCGTCATGAACAGTAATGAGGAAGCATTAAAGGACTTAGACTTATACATATAGGATAAGCAACGAGAGTAAGATGGAATTTGGTAGCAGACCTCAGCAACAATAAATCAAAGTAAGAGTTACGATATAGTATGACTTACCTAGATGCAGTAAAGTCACACGGATAGATGACCGGGTTTATGAGATAAGATATACCAATATTCGTGAGTTCAACAAAGTACCGAGCAAAGAACTTTAGTATACCTATAGATGCCCAGAGCGACATCTTGTCAAGCTTTGTATATGTTTACAAAGTAAGGCCTAGAGATTGGCTAACAGTTGGAGGAAAGAGTCGCATAGGCACACATACAAGGAAAAAGTTACAGGCTGCATGACAAAATGTAGCAAGAGTTACGAGATTGGATTTATTCACATAACAGTTGCCTAGATGGAAAGGAGAGTACTAAAGTATTCGCAACAACTATAGGTTATGATGATGATAAGTGCATCAGTCAATATTCGAGGACGAATGTTACAAAGGGGGGAATGCTGTTACACCCCATATTTTCGTACGTGAAAGTATGCCATAAGTAAATTGATGAAAGCTCGGAAATGAGATTATTTTGAAGTTACAAGTATTATGCTATTTCAAACAAGTGATAAGTAAATTTGTGAAGGTGAGAGGGTAAGCGAATTGAAGAAAATGAGTTTCGTTGAAGGTTGTCATTTTGAGATAAAATACGGTCTAATTTATAATACCCGGTATTTATGGACTAGTGCCATACAAGGTACCATATGACAAGGTACCATACATGTACATTGACCCATGACTAGATGGCATTATATACGCGTATATTATATGTATATGGAATATGAGAAAAGGTTATGATGTTATATACGCACCACCACCTGATCAACTGGTTTACGTTGATGAATTTGCCCACAATGATCGAGATGATATGATGGGATGCCCTCAGAGAGTTGATGATATTATGAACGCATATACATATGCATGGTATGATATTTATATGCATATACATGACATTATAACATTAAATTATTCACAGAGCTATTCAGACTTACATGTCGAGTCTTTTACTCCATGTTTCTCTCATGTCTATGATTTACCGATTTTCATTCCTTACATACTCGCTACATTATTTGTACTGACGTCCCTTTTGCCTGGGGACGCTGTGTTTCATGTCCGCAGATCCCGATAGACAGGTCGAGAGTCCTCCAAGTAGGCCATCAGCTCAGTGGAAGATGTTGGTGTGCTCCATTTGCTCCAGAGTTGCTTGTTTGGTCAGTATGATTTGGACGTGTATTGTTTGGTATGGCAGACTCAATTAAGTCAGTATAATATTTCATCCCCAAACAGACGGACAGGTTGAGCGTACTATTCAGACACTTGAGGATATGTTACGGGCTTATGTGATAGACTTCAAGGGTAGCTGGGATGATCATCTGCCGCTTATTGAGTTCGCATATAATAATAGCTATCATTCCAGTATTCAGATTGCTCCATACGAAGCTCTTTACGGAAGGTAGTGTAGGTGGCCTATAGCATGGTTCGATGTTGGCGAAACTAAGTTAGTAGGATCAAAGTTGGTACAATAAGCAATCGAGAAGATTAAGCTTATACAGGGCAGGCTATTAACAACTCAAAGCCGTCAGAAGTCTTATGCGGATAACCGACGACGAGACTTGGAGTTTCAGGTTGCGATTGGGTATTCCTAAAGGTATCACCGATGAAAGGCGCTATGAGGTTTGGTAAGAAAGGAAAACTTAGCCCTCGGTACATTGGACCATATAAGATCATACACAAGGTAGCCTAGGTAGCATATAAGTTAGACTTGACTTCTGACTTGGAGTCTGTACATCCAGTCTTTCATGTGTCTATTCTTCGTAAATGCATCGGAGATCCTTCTAGAGTCGTGTCAGCTGACGATGTTCTGGTCACAGAGTAGCTATCATATGAGGAAACTCCCATTGCTATACTAGATAGACATGTTTGGAGATTGAGGACTAAAGACATAGCTTCGGTGAAAGTACTTTGGAGAAACAATAATGTGGAAGAAATGACTTGGGAAGCCGAAGAAAACATGAAGTCTAGATATCCTCACTTGTTTCCTCTTCCAAAGAAGGATCCGACTGAGACATCATAGCCTTAAGGTACATGTATGGATTCTTGTGTTAGTTATTATCATTGATCGTGTGAGGCTATTATCATTATTGATGATTGTGGTCCTATGTGGCATTGAATTATTGAGTTTTCTACAGGAAGATTTGATAGTAGTACTGTTACAAAGTCGACTTTGCCAAAATTTATATAGATCCCGGGGAGTTAAACATTCGAGGATGGATGTTTCTAAGGGGGGAAGGATGTTACATCTCGCATTTTCGTTCGTTAAAGTTTCGTCGTAAGTTAATCGACGTAGACTCGGGGATGAGATTATTTTTAAGGTTATAAGCATTTATGCTATTTATAACAGACGATAAGTAAGTGGCGTGAAGGTTAAAGGGTAAACGAATCAAAGAAAATGAGTTTCATTGAAGGTTGTCAATTTGGGAAAAAATATGGTCCGAGCTATAATACCCAATATTTATGGACTAGTGCCATACAAGGTACCACATGACCATGATAGCAAGGTGTATAAAGTATGTTAAAAGTGAGTAGTATTTTAAGTAATTTTAGATAATTCTTAATTGTGTGGATAATTAGATAATTATTGATTTGAGTGGGAGATTAGCTAATTAATTAACATCTTTGGATAAGCCTAAGGAACATCAACGTGGCAGCCAAGGACCTTAGATAAATGTGACTCTTAAGTTCATTTAATATGGTGGCATATTTAGAGGGTCTTTTGGCTAAGTAATCACCTAAGTGGGGCCCACACCCACTAAGGTAAAAGACTTCTCAAAATCACAAAGAGTAATGTTTATATATAATCCACATAGCAACGTGATTTGCTTGAGAGATGCTTATATCATATGGAATGGGAACGTGATTTTGCTACTAACTTTATACGAAGTTATACTACATAATAGCAACGTGATTTGCAATTCTAAGGGAGCCCGGTATAATCTTTCTCAAGAACATCATACGGATTTTTCCCAACTTCGATCCTCCGTTACGTGTCTTTTTCGCAATTGACGTGTGTTAGATGGATTGTCAAGAGAATCAGCTCATGTATTTTAAGGCTACCCTTATTTATTTTTGTCATGATTCATACGATACAAACGAAACGAGCAAATATGCAACTTTCATAAATGACTATATTCATAGAAATACTAGGGGTGCCTATATTCTTGATTCCCCATGTGTCTTATTATTATATCTTCGGTTTGTTGGTCTCAGAAAAATATATAGCTGATAAAGTTATCATAAAGGCATATTGATCTTATGACATTCCGAGAAATCTTATTAACGTAGTTCTTATGCATTTCATTCATTTATACATGTACATTGACCCATGACCAGATGTCAATATATACGCGTATATTATATGTATATGGGATATGTGAAAAGGTTATGGCATTATATACGCACCACCACTTGATCAGCTGGTATATGTTGATGATTTTGCCCACAGTGGCCGAGGTGTATGATGGGATACCCTCAGAGGCTTGATGATGTTATGTACACCTATACCTATGCATGATACGATATTTATACGCACGTGCATAACATTATGAATGTTTCCGGATTCACAAAGTTATTTAGACTTACAGGTGGATTCCTTTACTCCATGTTTCATTTATGTCTTTTATGGCCTGATTTCATGCCTTACATACTCGGTACATTATTCGTACTGACGTCCTTTTTGCCTAGGGACGCTGTGTTTTATGCCCGCAGGTATAGGCAGACAAGCTGACGGTCCCCTTTTTTAGGATCCTTGATCAGCAAGAGTTGGTATGCTCTATTTGATTCAGAGCTGCTTTGAATTTTGGTATGATGTGTTTGTATACCTATATGGGTATGTCCGGCCCTAGTCCCGTCCGTTATACAGTTGTACACTCTATTAGAGGTCTGTAGATAGTCATGTATAGTTGAATAGTATGTGGCCTTGTCGGCTTCTAATTTTGGATATATAGTTGTTTATAGCAGCCTTGTCGGCTCATCCTACCGTATTCCGTATGTATATGTATATATGTCTTTTGGACATGTTTTCCTCACGTATGTTATTCACGTAATTCGGCGGTTTATTGATAGATGTTATTCATGACCTACCCTTAATTCATGTTTATATCTTAGACGCATGCTTAGGGGTGTGTTCCACAGGAAGGATTCGGGCACACGTCATGGCCCATGGATTTGGGTCGTGACACTAGCTATGGCTAGACAAGAGGATACAGGCAAATCAGCAGATCGTGCAAGATAAACATAGTAAAAGCTAATATGGTGAATTCAGTCTCACAGTTATGATGATAGCATCAAGGACAAGGATAGAGTTTTGAAATCTCAAATATGGACTTTAACAAGATGTCAAGCTAAAGAATTGCAAAACAAGGCCATTGTACAAGTTTTACAATTATTTGGTGGCCCAAATTGAAATCCAAGAGGAGGAAGATTGGGTCCCGAATTTGGCCCTTGAAATCTAGCAAAAGGGTACCCAGAAGAGCCCAAAATGAGCTTAAAAGAGGTCCAAAAAGGGGTGTTTGAAAAAGAGCGCAATTGGAGTCCAAACCAAGGGCCAAACTAGTAGTTTTAAGGCCCAAATCTGCCCCAAAGGGATTTGGCCGCCCNCAAGTTTTACAATTATTTGGTGATCCAAATTGAAGTCCAAGAGGAGGAAGATTGGGCCACCAAATCAGCCCTTGAAGTCCACCAAAGGGGCTCAAAATGAGCTTAAAAGAGGTCCAAAAGGGGGTGTTTCAAAGGGAGCCCAATTGGAGTCCAAATCAATGGCCCAAACTAGTAGTTTTAAGGTCCAAATCTGCCCCAAAGGGATTTGGCCGCCCCTACCTAATTTTGTGACTTTTCTTATTTCTTAGCAACTACCCTACCTAATTGTGATGACTTTGTTACCCCTTAGCAGTCCCCTACCTAATTTTGATGACTTTTGTAACCCCTTAGCAATCCTNATGCCTTAGCAACCACCCTACCTAATTTTAAGGACATTTTAAGGACTTTTACTCCTATAAATAAGGAGTTCTTCTCATTCATTGAGACACTTCATTATTGATTAAGTATATCATACTTGAGAGTTCTTTTGAACCTTTGTTACTTGTGCTTTGAGATTTATCTTTCAACCTTTACTAGTTCATAGTTCAAGGTAGTAAGATTACTTCTCTATTGTGATATCTTTGATTTCTTTGTGGTATTCTTAGAAGGCGATTAATACTAGTTATTAATTGTTGTCTCAAGTTACTCGTAAAGCGGTCAAGATCCGAATCTATTGTTTTGATTTGCTTTTAAGTAAAGGCGTTTGATTTCTTCAATAAATCAAGACGTTGTTGCTTTGATCTTGTCAAGGCTATAGAACTTGCGTTCTTGGAAGTTCTTGGAATTCTTTCCTTGAATTTTCCCATATCCTTTATTTTCTGCCCTTTAGTTCTAGTTGTTCAATTCCTTATTGTTATTGCTTCCGCTTTACTTTTCAAATTCTTACTCTAGTTTGGATTCCCGACCTAGTCGTTATCAAGTGGTATCAGAGCGGTTCTATCAAGGTTTCGTTCTTGATAATTCTGGGAATTTCTTGAACACTAAGAGCGAAAAAAAACAAGTTAAAAAAAACCCAAAAAAACCAAAAACGAAAATCAATTTTAAAAAGAAATTGCTTGCTCTCTAGGAACTTTCTTTTGTATCTAATTTGTTTCCAAAAACTATCAAAAGAAACAAGAAGAGGGGATCCCAGATTTCAAAGATAAGACAAAAATTCAATTTTTCTTACTCTTTCTAATCTAAATATATAATCATTTCCTTTTTGTTCGTGTCTTGTTTCAACCGAGCCTAATAGTTCTAGGATTTGGTTCTTCTTTCATTTGTTCCCCAAAAATCTATATTTTACTACTAAGAACTTTATA
>AWOL01S0037195.1:0-16563 GCA_000715115.1 Nicotiana otophora | reverse complement strand
GGAAGTTAGGCACTAAATTATTATTTTCTACTTCTTGTCACCCACAAACTGATGGACAAATTGAAGTAGTTAATAGAACCTTAGGAAACACGTTGAGGGCTGTTTTGAAAGGTAAATTAACTTCTTGGGAAGCTCACTTACCTGTGATTGAATTTGCTTACAATAGAACAATCTATTCTTCTACAGGTATGTCTCCTTTTGAGGTTGTTTATGGTTTTAATCCCTTCACTCCCCTTGATTTATTACCATTACCTACTAATGATATTGTTAATCTTGATGGTAGGACAAAGGCTGAGATGATGAAAAACATTCATGAACAAACAAGGCTTGCAATTGAAAGAAAAATGAGCAAACTGCCTTGAGAAAGAATAAGGGTCGAAAACAAGTTATTTTTAAACTTGGAGATTTAGTTTGGGTTCACTTTAGAAAGGAGAGATTTCCCTCCAAAAGGAAGTCAAAGTTTCATCCTAGAGGAGATGGCCCATTTCAAGTCCTTGAAAGGATCATAGACAATTCTTACAAGCTANTTACCTATGATTGAATTTGCTTACAATAGAACAATCCATTCTTCTACAGGTATGTCTCCTTTTGAGGTTGTTTATGGTTTTAATCCCTTCACTCCTCTTGATTTATTACCATTACCTACTAATGATATTGTTAATCTTGATGGTAGGACAAAGGCTGAGATGATGAAAAAAATTCATGAACAAACAAGGCTTGCAATTGAGAAGAAAAATGAGCAAACTGCCTTGAGAAAGAATAAGGGTCGAAAACAAGTAATTTTTAAACCTGGAGATTTAGTTTGGGTTCACTTTAGAAAGGAGAGATTTCCCTCCAAAAGGAAGTCAAAGTTGCACCCTAGAGGAGATGGCCCATTTCAAGTCCTTGAAAGGATTGGAGACAATGCTTACAAGCTGGACCTACCTGGTGAGTTCCAAGTAAGTGCTACATTCAATGTTGCTGACTTGTCTTTGTTTGATGTAGGATCGAATTCGGGGACGGATTCTTTTCAAGAAGAGGGGAATGATAGCATCAAGGACAAGGGTAGAAATTTGGAAGCTCCAAGGCCATTTACAAGATCTCAAGCTAAAGAGTTGCAGACTAAGGTTACTGGACTTCAATGGCAAATAAAAAAAGCTTTTAATTGTAGAGGAAGAGCTCAAGCCCAAAGTAGTTNTAAGAGACAGCCCAAAAAAAAACCTAATTTTAATGACTTTTCTTACTCCTTAGCAACCACCCAACCTAATTGTAATGACTTTTTGACCTCTTAGCAGCCACCCTACCTAATCTTAAGGACTTTTTATGCCTTAGTACTTGTATAAATAAGGAGTTCTTCTCATTCATTGGGACACTTCATTATTGATTAAGTATATCATACTTTGAGAGTTCTTTTGAACCTTTGTTACTTGTGCTTTGAGATTTATCTTTCAACCTTTACTAGTTCATAGTTCAAGGTAGTAAGATTACTTCTCTATTGTGATATCTTTGATTCCTTTGTGGTATTCTTAGAAGGCGATTAATACTAGTTATTAATTGTTGTATCAAGTTACTCGTAAAGCGGTCAAGATCCGAATCTATTGTTTGGATTTGCTTTTAAGTAAAGGCATTTGATTTCTTCAATAAATCAAGACGTTGTTGCTTTGATCTTGTCAAGGCTATAGAACTTGCGTTCTTGAAAGTTCTTGGAATTCTTTCCTTGAATTTTCCCATATCCTTTATTTTCTGCCCTTTAGTTCTAGTTGTTCAATTTCTTATTGTTATTGTTTCCGCTTTACTTTTTAAATTCTTACTCTAGTTTGGATTCCCGACCTAGTCGTTATCATATGACATTGTGATAACAACAATATCGGGAATCCAAACTAGACTAAGTATTTGAGAAGTGAATGCGGAAGCAATAGCAATAAGCATTTATGTCTTGGAATGACAAAGAATCAAATTAGTTAAAAGGACCACAATAGTAAAAGACTTGTGATAAAACGTTAGTCTTGTGATAAAATGTTAGTCTTGTGATAAAAGCCAAATAGAGTGCAAGCAAGAACAAAGTTTCTTTACTTCCTAACCCATTAACTCTTTCTTGTTTTAGTTCTTGTGATTTTGGGCAGCCACGTGTTAAAATACCTTTTCAAAGGGGTGGTGAGGTGCAGGAGATGGTGGCAAAAGATCCAATTAGATTCCAACATGAATTTGGCGATATCTATTATTGTTGGATGGTGGAAGATAAAAGCTTGGTTAAATTCTTTGTTATTGAACCTTTATTTTGTGCACTTTAATTCTAGTTGTTCAATTCCTTATTGTTATTGCTTCCGCATTTACTTCTCAAATACTTACTCTAGTTTGGATTCCCAACATTGTTGTTATCACAATGTCATAACTGCGAGACTGAATTCACATGGTTATTGGATTTCACTATGTTTATCTTGCACCATCTGCTGATTTGTCTGTATCCTCTTGTCTAGCCATAACTAGTGTCACGACCCAAACCGATAGGCCATGGTGTGTGCCCGAGTCCTTCCTGTAGAACACCCCTAAGCATGCATCTATGATATAAACATGAATTAAGGGTAGGTCATGAATAACATCTGTCAATAAACCGCTGAATTACGTGAATAACATACGTGAGGAAAATATGTCCAAAAGACATATATACATATATATGCGGAATACGGTAGGGCGAGCCGACAAGGCTGCTATTGAGAACTATATATCCAAAGTTAGAAGCCGACAAGGCCACATACTATTCAACTATACATCATTGTCTACAGACCTGTAATAGAGTGTACAACTGTATAACGAATGGGACTGGGCCCCGTCACACCCATATAGGTATACAAGCATATCATACCAAAACTCAAAGCAGCTCCGGATCATATGGAGCACACCAACTCTCGCTGATCAAGGATCCTAAAAAGGGGGACCGTCAGCTTGTCTACCTGCACTTGCAGGCATGAAACGCAGCGTCCCCAAGCAAAAGAGATGTCAGTACGAATAATGTACCGAGTATGTAAGGCATGAAATCAGTCCATAAAAGACATAAATGAAACATGGAGTAAAAGGAATCCACTTGTAAGTCTAAATAACTTTGTGAATCCAGAAATATTTATAATGTCATGCACGTGCATATAAATATCGTATCATGCATATGTATAGGTGTACATAACATCATCAAGCCTCTGAGGGTATCCCATCATATCATCTCGGCCACTGTGGAAAAAATCATCAACATATACCAGTTGATCAGGTGGTGGTGTGTATATAACGCCATAACCTTTTCCCATATCCCATATACATATAATATATACGTATATAACACCATCTGGTCATGGGTCAATATACATGTATAAATGAATGAAATGCATAAGAAGTACGTTAATAAGATTTCTCAGAATGTCATAAGATCAATATGCCTTTCGGATAACTTTATCAGCTACATATTTTTCGGAGACCCACGAACAGAAGATATAATAATAAGACACATGGGGAATCAAGAATATTAGGCACCCCTAGTATTTGTATGAATATAGTCATTTATGAAAGTTGTATATTTGCTCATTTCGTTTGTATCGTATGAATCATGCCAAAAAGAAAGAAGGGGTAGCCTTAATATACCTGAGCCGATTCTCTTGACAATCCATCTAACACACGTCAATTGCGAAAAAGACACGTAACGGCGGATCAAAGTAGGGAAATATTTGTATGATGTTCTTGAGAAAGATTATACCGGGCTCCCTTAGAATTGCAAATCCCGTTGATATTACGTAGTATAACTTAGTATAAACTTAGTAGCAAAATCACGTTGCCATTCCATATGATATAAGCATCTCTCAAGCAAATCACGTTACTATGTGGATTAGATATAAACATTACTCTTTGTGATTTTGAGAAGTCTTTTACCTTAGTGGGTGTGGGCCCCACTTAGGTGATGATTTAGCCAAAAGACACTCAAAATATGCCACCTTATTAAATGAACTTAAGAGTCACATTTATCTAAGGTCTTTGGCTGCCACGTTGATGTTCCCTAGGCTTATCCAAAGATCTTAATTAATTAGCTAATTTCTCACTCAAATCAATAATTATCTACTTATCCACATAATTAAAAATTATCTCAAAATTACTTAAAATACTACTCACTTTTAACACACTTTATACACCTTGCTATCATGGTCATGTGGTACCTTGTATGACACTAGTCCATAAATACCGGGTATTATAGCTTGGACCGTATTTTATCCCAAATTGACAACCTTCAACGAAACTCATTTTCTTTGATTCGTTTACCCTTTAACCTTCACGACACTTACTTATCGCCAGTTATAAATAGCATAAATGCTTATAACCTCAAAAATAATCTCATCCCTGAGTCTACGTCGATTAACTTACGACGAAACTTTAACGTATGAAAACGCGAGATGTAACATCCTTCACCCCTTAGAAACATTCGTCCTCGAATGTTTAACTCCCCGGTATCGATATAAATTTTGGCAGAGTTGACTTTGTTACAGTACTACTATCAACCCTTCCTATAGAAAACTCAATAATTCAATGCCACATAGGACCACAATCATCAATAACGGCAATAGCCTCACACGACCAATTATAATAACTAACACAAGAATCTATACACATACCTTAAGATTATGATGTCTCATTCGGATCCTTCTTTGGAAGAGGAAACAAGTGAGGATATCTAGACTTCATGTCTTCTTCGACTTCCCAAGTCATTTCTTCCGCATTATTGTTTCTCCAAAGTACTTTCACCGAAGCTATGTCATTAGTCCTCAATCTCCAAACATGTCTATCTAGTATAGCAATGGGAGTTTCCTCATATGATAGCTGCTCTGTGACCTTAACATCGTCAGCTGACACGACTCTAGAAGGATCTCCGATGCATTTACGAAGCATAGACACATGAAAGACTGGATGTACAGACTCCAAATCAGAAGGCAAGTCTAACTCATATGCTACCTGGCCTACCTTGCTTATGATTTTATATGGTCCAATGTACCGAGGGCTAAGTTTTCCTTTCTTACCGAACCTCATAACACCTTTCATCGGTGATACCTTTAGGAATACCCAATCGTCAACCTGAAACTCCAAGTCTCATCGTTGGTTATCCGCATAAGACTTCTGATGGTTTTGAGCTGTTAATAGCCTTCCCTGTATAAGCTTAATATTCTCAATTGCTTATTGTACCAATTCTAATCCTACTAACTTAGTTTCGCCAACATCGAACCATCCTATAGGCCACCTACACTACCGTCCGTAAAGAGCTTCGTATGGAGCCATTTGAATACTGGAATGATAGCTATTATTATATGCGAACTCAATAAGAGGCAGATGATCATCCCAGCTACCCTTGAAGTCTATCACACAAGCCCGTAATATATCCTCAAGTGTCTGAATAGTACGCTCAGCCTGTCCATCTATTTGGGGATGAAATGCTGTACTAACTTACCTGAGTTTCCAATCCTTTTTGGAAGGACCTCCATAAATTACTTGTATACTGAGCTCCTCTATCCGAGATAATAGATATAGGGACACCATTAAGTCGTACTATCTCCTTAATGTAAAGCCTTGCATAATCCTCTGCGGAATATGTAGTCCTAACGGGCAGAAAATGGGCTAGTTTTGTAAGTCTATCAACAATCACCCATATAGAATCGAACTTACGCTGGGTACGAGGTAAGCCTACGATGAAATATATATTGATTACTTCCCACTTCCAAGTCGGAATATCCATAGCCTGGAATAATCCACCGGATATTTGATGCTCAATCTTAACCTGCTGACAGTTAGGGCACTGAGCAACAAACCCCGCTATATCCCTTTTCATTCCATCCCACCAATATATTTCCCTGATATCATGATACATCTTTGTTGCTCTTGGATGGATAAAATAATAAGAATAATGAGTTTCTCCCATAACCTGCCAACGCAGCCCCGCGACATTAGGGACACATAATCGTCCTCGATATCTGAGGACCCCATCTTCTGTAATCTAAAATGGTGTCTTCTCCTTCTGAGGGGATGTATCTCATAGGATCCTCATACTGGTGTTCCTTTACTTCTGTTACAAAAGAGGATGTTGCCGTGTCCTGAATAGTTACGCCGGTATCACCCCTTGCATAGAGTTGAGCTTCCTAGGATGCTATCATTCCCCTCTTCTTGAAGAAAATTCGTCCTCGAATTTTGACCTTGTAAGAGAAAGAAAAAACGCACTAGTAAATGGCATCCACTAATCTAAAAAGATAGTAGGAATAAAACAAGATAGTGACCATGTGTCCATTTAATCCAATTAATCCTAATAGGTGTAAATACTCCCTTATAAAGCATATGTACATCATCATCGCAATAAAATTTATGCCTACCTAGATCAATACAATAAAAACCTCTCTTAGATGTGCCATGCAATGGAACTTGCTATTCGATCTTGCCGGTAAGGTAGTCCATAGGTATACATGACAAAGAAATTATAAAAGATTGACCACACATCCATTTAATATAAGTATCTCTACCACATGTATCAAAGAAGATACTTTCATGATATACCCAACTATGTACAATTACAAATCTCATGGATTCCTCTACNATTCGATCTTGTCGGTAAGGTAGTCCATAGGTATACATGACAAAGAAATTATAAAAGATTGACCACACATCCATTTAATATAAGTATCTCTACCACATGTATCAAAGAAGATACTTTCATGATATACCCAACTATGTACAATTACAAATCTCATGGATTCCTCTACATGAAAGAGTATTTGATCACAAGTATTACAACAGTCATGCATATTATCTTTACTAGTAACAAACACTTTTACAAGCTCACAATGAACATGACTTGAAGAATGACTCCCCATCACACAACAAAAATCACATTCTAGCAATTTATCACATGAAAACTCATTAGCCACTTGAATAAGAGAAGAAGAAATATTTAACTCATTCACAAGCCTCTTCTCATAAATTTTATGCCTCTTTCCACCAAGTTGGAATACATAATCATCTATGTCATACACAATTTCAAAAGGAAGCAAATTACTCTTGCACTTTAACTTAGATATTACAGTTAATGACTTGATGTACATCAAAATATCATCATCCATAAAAATTATAAAGTCACTAACATAATAAATAAGAGTATAATTCATTACCTCCAAAAATATCTTAGGTGTTCTAGAAAGGCAAAGAATGCAAATGAACCAACTATACATACCATACTTGGACTTCTTTACCAATGGAACATCATCACCTTGTATTCTTTTATGCAATGGCTCCAACTTAGCAATGCTTTTAGGCAACTCCATGTCATAACCCTGTAAATAAAAATCAAAATAGTCAAAAGGTTCAATAACAAAGAATTTAACCAAGCTTTTATCTTCCACTATCCAACAAGAATAGATATAGCCAAATTCATGTTGGAATCCAATTTGATCTTTTGCCACCATCTCCTGCGCTTCACCACCCCTTTCAAAAGGTATTTCAACACATGGCTTCACAAAATCACAAGAACTAAAACAAGAAAGAATTAATGGGTTAGGAAGTAAAGAAACTTTGTTCTTGCTTACACTCTCTTTGGATTTTATCACAAGACTAACGTTTTTCCCACTCTTAGCCTCTTTTCTCTTACTAAAGAGTTTTTCTTTGCTTTCACTCAATCCCTCTTGTTTTTCTCTCTCTACCTCACAAACTTTGTTTGTCTCATTACCTTCTTTCTTTTCTTTTTTCTCAAGATTACTCTTTACCTCACTTGACATCCCACTCTTTTCACTCAAGACAACCTCTCCCTTTTCCACTCTTGGAATGTCAACATGCACCTTAATCCTCTCATTCTTTTCTCTCTCATATTTTCCATATTCTCTTTAACAATCTTTTCATATTCACAAATTTGTGAGGGAGTTAAAGGCCCGAGAATGAGTTTCTTCCCATTAACCTCAAAAGAGTATCTATTTTTTCCATGCTATATTAAACACTTTTATAGACATACATGGCCTTCCCAACAAGATATGAAAACTATTAATGGGAATGACTTCACACCAAATCACATCCTCATACCTTCAAATAGAGAATGGCAAGAACACTCTTTTATCTACCTTTACTCCTTTCAACATGTAAGGTTCAATATGCTCAACACAAGGCAAGTTCAATTTCTTAACCATATAAGTGCTAATCAAGTTATAGCCAAATATTTTGTCAATTCTAAGGGCATAGATCGCAGACATCACTTTAGCTCTTTTTTGAAAAATAACTTTACTATTGTTTACCTTCCATTCGGTATACTGTAAGTTCGACTTTTCAAGTTGTTGATTCATAGCTCTCCTCCTTCCGCTGTAACTACCTGTTTGAGACATCTTGACATAGATTAAAGGAAATATGTATCTTTCAAATTTGGCTTGAGAGATACATCTTGATTTATAAATATGATGGGATGCCCTCAGAGGCTTGATGATGTTATGTACACCTATACCTATGCATGATAGGATATTTATACGCACATGCATGACTTTATAAATATTTCAGGATTCACAAAGTTATTTAGACTTGCAGGTGGATTCCTTTACTCCATGTTTCATTTATGTCTTTTACGAACTGATTTTCATGCCTTACATACTCGGTACATTATTCGTACTGACATCCCTTTTGCTTGGAGATGCTGCGTTTCATGCCCGCAGGTGCAGGTAGACAGGCAGACTAGTTTTGGTATGCTATTTTTGGTATATATATATGGGTACGATGGGGAGTCCCGTCCTTTATATAGTTGTACACTCTATTAGAGGTCTATAGACAGTCATGTATAGTTGGATAGTATGTGGCCTTGTCGGCTTCTAGTTTTGGATATATAATTGTCTATAGCAGCCTTGTCGGCTCGCCCTACCGTATTTCACATGTATATGTATATATGTCTTTTGGACATGTTTTCCTCATGTATGTTATTCACGCGATGTAGTAATTTAATGACAGATGTTATTCATGACCTACCCTTAATTCATGTTTATACCTTAGACACATGCTTAGGGGTGTTCGACAGGTAGAAATCGGGCACTCGTCATGGCCCATCAGTTTGGGTCGTGACTAAAGTGGTATCAAAGCAGTTCTGTCCTAGGGTTTTCTACATAACGTGTCTAGTAGAATCTTGTTTATGAGTGTGTTGTGCACCACATGTATAAACAGGAGGCTGCGAGACATGTAAGATATTATCCTCCCTTCTTATCTTAGATCGTGCAATATAAGAATTCATTTTCCTAAGGATGTGTTATGTTTTCAGTGATGCCTAAGAAGTCCGTGGATGATGAGACTACTAGTCGAGCGCCACGAGTTAACAAGGCTAGGGGAGAGTCTTATAGTGAGATTCCATATCAGACTTCACATACCTCGCCCTATCTAGATGAGCTCCGAGGGGCTCCAGCTCCTGTACAATGTGAACCTGTACATCCAGCTCCTGTACCCGGTGCACCTGTACATCTAGCTCCCTCAGCCAGATGCACCGGGACATGGGATGAGAGATGATATTCAACTATTAACTCGATTAGTTGTCGCACAGGCTCAGCGTCAGGAGGTAGGTATTTGTCATGCAGATAGGGCCATCAGTGCGATGGTTCGTGATTTCATTAATTTGGACCCTCCGATATTCATTGGAGCAGATCCAAACGAGGACCCTCAGGTATTTATCGATAAGATACATAGGACTTTGAGGGTAATGAAGGCCACTGCGATTGAGTCAGTTGAGCTAGTTTCTTATAGACTTCAGGATGTTGCAGTTAATTGGTACGAGTCTTGGGAGTTGTCAAGAGGTGAGGATGCCCCTCCAGCATTATGGCATGAGTTTACAGAGGCTTTCCTTCATCATTATTTGCCACCAGATCTTAGACGGGCCAGAGTTGATAGGTTTTTGACCCTTCGGCGGGGTAATGTGAGTGTTCGGGAGTACAGTTTTTAGTTTGATTCGTTGGCTAGGTATGCTCCCACTATTGTAGCTAAGATGGAGGATCGGGTTCACCGGTTCGTGATGGGGTTGGAGCCGCACCTGCTTAACGACTATATGTCGGTCTCACTATAGCCAGGCATGGATATTTCTCGTATTCAGGCATATGCTCAGGGTGTAGTGGAGCGTAAGCAGAAGCAAATGGCCGATCGTGAGCATGATAGGGGCCAGAGTAAGAAAGCGAGATATTTGGGTCCTTCTAGTGAGTTTTGAGATGGTCAGAGATAACAATACCCGAGGTATCTAGCCCAGCCATCGGCTAGCGCACCCCCTCAGTTTGCCTATAGAAGATTTGATCGTTCCATATATTCAGGGCCTAGTCAGAATTCTAAGGCCTCAAGTTCTCAATATAGGGGTGAGTCAAGTTAGATGAGGCCACCCTTGCCACGATATGCTCGGTGTGGTAAGAAAAATGTCAGGTAGTACCGTATGGGATTAAATGTTTGCTATACTTGTGGTTATCCAGGCCACGTTATGAGAGATTGTCCGACGAGAGGTGGTACAAGCATGGTTCAGCCAGCGGGATCTGTAGTTGGTTCTTCATCATTAGTACGCCCCCTAGGCAAGGTTCACAAGCACCAATCAGTCGTGGTAGAGGCAGAGATGGGGCATCTAGCTCAAGCACTCCTCAGAACCGCATTTATGCATTAGCAGGTTGACAGGATCAAGAGTTGTCACCTGATGTTGTTACAGGTATATTATCAGTCTCATCATATGATGTATATACATTGATTGACCCAGGTACCACCTTATCATATATTATTCCATTTGGAATAGAACCTAAAAACCTGTCCAAAAGACATATATACATATACGTGCGGAATACGTAGAGCGACCGACAAGGCTGTTATAGAGAACTACATATCCAAAAATGGAAGCTGGCAAGGCCACATACTATCCAACTATACATACTATCTATAGACCTCTAATAGAATATACAACTGTACAAGGACAGGACTGGGCCACGTCATACCCATATATGTATACAAGCATATCGTACCAAAATCAAAAGCAGCTCCGGATCAAGTGGGGCATGCCAACTCTCATTGATCAAGGATCCTAAGAAGGGGAACCATTAGCTTGTCTACTTGCATCTGCAGGCATGAAACGCAGGCCCCAAGAAATAGGGCTTCAGTACGAATAATGTACCGAGTATGTAAGGCATAAAAATCCATACAAAATAGACATAGATTAAACATAGAATAAAGAATTCCTCATGTAAGTCTAATCACTTTGTAAATCTTGAAACATATATAATGTCATGCACGTGCGTATAAATGTCGTGTCATGCATAGGTATTGGTGTTCATAACATCATCAAGCCTCTGAGGGCATCCCATCATATCATCTCGACCGCTGTGGGCAAAATTATCAACATATACCAGCTGATCAGGTGGTGGTGCATATATAATGCCGTAACCTTTTACAATATCCCATATACATATAATATACGCGAATATAACACCATCTGGTCATGGGTCAATGTACATGTATAAATGAATGAAATGCATAAGAAATACGTTAATAAGATTTTGTCAGAATGTTATAAGATTATTATACCTTTCGGATAACTTTATCAACTGCGTATTTTTCTGAGACCCATGAACAGAAGATTTAATGATAATTCACGTGGAAAATCAAGAAGATAGGCATCCTTAGTAATTCTATGAATATAGTCGTTTATGAAAGTTGTGCATTTGCCCGTTTCTTTTGTATCGTATGGATCATGCCAAAACGAAAGAAGGGATAGCCTTAACATGCCTGAGTCGATTCTCTTGACAATTCCTCTAACACACATTAATTGCGACAAAACACGTGATGACAAGATCCGTATGATATTCTTGAGAAAGATTGCACTGTACTCTCTTAGAATCGCAAACCCCACGTTGCTATTATATTAAGAAATTTGTTTGAATAAAAGGTTGAAGCAGCGTTGCTAATGAAATTCTCAACTTTTTCTGAAGCCTTTCCTTAATTTAGACGTAACATACATCTTCATTTGTGAGTAAAAATGGGATTTTAGGTTTTGGTGGTGTGGGCCCCACCTTCCAAGGCTTGGTGCCACATACCCCCCAATATTTGCCACCTTGATGTGTGGCATAAGTGTCACTAATTTGAAAATGGTGGGCTGCCACGTTGGGCTTTTTAGGCCTTATCCCCAAATCTTAATTATCCACTAATTCCTTATTTAAATAATTAATCTCCCATTAGCCAATAATCAACCAATTACCCACATAATTAAGAATTATCTCGAATTACTTAAAATACTACTTACTTTTAACACACTTTATGTACCCTATTATTGTGTTATGGGGAACCTTGTATGGTACTAGTCCATAAAAAACCGGGTATTGTAGCTCGGACCGTATTTTATCCCAAATTGACAACCTTCAACGAAACTCATTTTCTTTGATTCGTTTACCCTTTAACCTTCATGACACTTACTTGTTGCTTGTTATAAATGGCATAAATGCTTATAACCTCAAGATAATCTTATCCCTTTGTCTACGTCGATTATCTGAAGACGAAACTTTAATGTACGAAAGCGCGAGATGTAACATCCTTCCCCCTCAGAAACATCCGTCCTCGAATGATTAACTTCTCGGGATCCATATAAATTTGGCAAGGTCACCTTTGTAACAGTACTACTATCAACCTTTCTATAGAAAACCAAATAATTCAATGTCACATAAGACCGGTCACAAGCATCAATAACGATGATGGCTTCACACGACCCATGGTAATAACTAACAGAAGAATCCATACACGTACCTTAAGGTTGTGATGTCTCAGTCGGATCCTTCTCTGGAAGAGGAAATAAGTGAGGATGTCTAGACTTCATGTCTTCTTCGGCCTCCGAAATCATTTCTTCTACATTGTTCTTTCTCCAAAGTACTTTCACCAAAGCTACGTCTTTAGTCCTCAATCTCCGAACCTGTCTATCTAGTATAGCAATGGGATTCGTCATATGATAGCTGTTCCGTGACCTGAACATCGTTAACTGATACGACCCTGGAAGGATCTCCGATACATTTACGTATCATAGACACATGAAAGACTGAATGTACAGATTCCAAGTCAGAAGGCAAGTCTAACTCATATGCTACCTGGCCTACCTTGCGTATGATCTTATATGGCCCAATGTCGAGGGCTGAGTTTTCCTTTCTCTCCGAACCTCATAACGCCTTTCATCGGTGATACCTTTAGGAATACCCAATCATCAACCTGAAATTTCAAGTCTCGCCGTCGATTATCCGCATAAGACTTCTGACGAATTTGAGTAGCTAATAGCCTTTCCTGTATAAGCTTAATTTTCTCGATTGCTTGTTGTACCAATTCTGGTGCTACTAACATAGTTGCCCAAACATCGAACCATCTTATAGGCGACCTACACTTCCGTACGTAAAGAGCTTCGTATGGAGCCATCTGAATACTGGAATGATAGCTATTATTATACGCGAACTCAATAAGCGGCAAATGATCATCCCAACTACCCTTGAAGTCTATCACACAAGCCCGTAAGATATCCTCAACTGTCTGAATAGTACGCTCAGCCTGTCCATCTGTCTGGGGATGAAATGTTGTACTAAGACTTACCTGAGTTTCTAATCCTTATTGGAAGGACCTACAGAAATTGGCTGTAAACTGAGCTCCTCTATCCGAGATAATAGATATAGGGACACCATGAAGTCATACTATCTCCTTAATGTAAAGCCTTGCATAATCCTCTGCAGAATATGTAGTCCTAACAGGCAGGAAATGGGCTGATTTTGTATGTCTATCAACAATCACCCATATAGAATCAAACTTATGTTGGGTACGAGGTAAACCTACGATGAAATTCATATTGATTACTTCCCACTTCCAAGTTGAAATCTCTATAGCCTGCAATAATCCACCGGGTTTTTGATGCTCAATCTTAACCTGCTGACAGTTAGGGCATTAAGCAACAAACTAGTGATATCATGATACATCTTTGTTGCTCCTGGATGGATTGAATAATGATAATAGTGAGTTTCTACCATAACCTGCCGACGTAGCCCTGCAACATTAGGGACACATAATCGTCCTCGATATCTGAGGACCCTATCTTCTGTAATCTCAAACGGTGTCTTCTCCTTTTGAGGGGTTGTATCCCAATAATGAACTAACACAGGATCCTCGTACTGGCGTTCCTTCACTTCAGTTACTAAAGAAGATGTTGCCGTATCCTGAATAGTAATTCCATATCACCTGAGTCAAGTAACCGAACTCCAAGACTAGCTAGCTGATAAATCTCACGGGCTATTCCCCTCTTATCTGGCTGTAAATATGACAGGCTACCCATAGATCTACGGTTGAGGGCATCGGCTACTACGTTCGCCTTCCCCGGATGGTATAAAATATCAACGTTATAGTATTTAAGTAGCTCCAACCATCTCCTTTGACGTAAATTCAATTTCTTTTGCTTGAAGATATACTGGAGGCTCTTATGCTCCATATAGATATCAAGATTAATGCCATACAAGTAGTGCCTCCACATCTTTAGTGCATGAATTACTGCGTCTAACTCTAAATCGTGGGTCGGGTAATTCTTCTCGTGCTTTCTTAGCTGTCTAGAATCATAAGCTACAACCTTTCCATGCTGCATCAGTACACAACCCAATCCAATGCCCGAAGCGTCACAATAGGTAGCATAACCATCGGTTCCCTCTGGGAGCTTTAGAATCGGTGCTGAAGTTAATCTGTCCTCCAATGTCTGGAAATTTTGCTCGCAAGTATTAGTCCATTGAAACTTAGTTCCCTTCTAAGTCAACTTACATGGGTATTCTAATCCTGTACAATCATTACTTGATCGAAGGCCCAAACGTCATCCTTTATCTATCACAATTACGCCCTTATTCCATTACCAGGGCAGCATTCCATCTCTTCTAAATGCTACTAGTCTTAAACTCCTTTGAGTTCATTCAAACTATCAGCTCCCTTATTTTCATGGGCTTAATCCTGAGGACTATCCATTCTCGTCACCTTCTCACTTACCTTTTCTTATCCCTACTCTGGTCGTCCTAAGTCCTTATCGCTCTACCATATTTTATCTTGCTACCTACACCTATCTATTTATAGTATATGCAACCTTCCTTCAGCTTGCTTGCACCATAGATTTCCTTATGTTATTCTGGAACATTAAGCGGGACATCACATCGTCACACCACTTTTGTCAAATGTGCTGAAAGAGAAGAAAATCCCTCTACAAATTTCCTATAATAACCCGCCACACCGAGAAAACTACAAACCTCCGTCGGTGTCGTGGGTCTAGGTCAAGTCTTTACTTCCTCAATCTTCTGTGTATTAACCGGGATACCTTCACTTGAAATAATATGCCCAAGTAAAGCTACAGAATTCTCATTTAGAGAATTTTGCATACAACTTCCCTTTTTGTAGAACTTTGAGCACAATATGCAAATGATCTGCGTGCTCAGGCTCTTAACGAGAGTACTCCAATATATCATCAAATAATACAATAATGAATAGATCTAGAAAGGGTCTGAACACTAGGTTTATCAAGTCCATGAATACTGCTGGGGTATTAGTTAGATCGAATGACACGACACGAAACTCAAGGTGCTCATATCTGGTCCTGAGTGCTGTCTTCGGGATATCTTTCTCCTTAACCCTTACTTGATGGTACCCGGACCTCACGTCTATCTTTGAGAAATACTTGGCACCTGGCAACTGATCAAATAAATCTTCAATCCTCTGGAATGGTAGTTATTCTTGATCGTCACCTTATTTAACTGTCTATAATCAATACACATCCGCAAGGAACCATCTTTCTTCCTCACAAATAACACAAGTGCTCCCCACGGTGATGATGTACTAGGTCTGATAAAGCCTTTTTCAATCAAGTCCTTTAGTTGTTCCTTCAAATCTCTTAGCTCTGCGGGAACCATCCTATAGGGAGGAATAGATATTGGTTGAGTATCTGGTAGTAGGTCAATAGCAAACTCAATTTCTCGCTCTGGCGGAAGACCCGGAAGCTCATCGGGAAAAACATTGGGAAACTCATTAACCACATGGATAGATTGAACGGTTGGTGACTCTACCTTCACATCCTTTACCCGAACTAAGTGATAAATGTAATCCTTTCTGATCTTTTTCCTTTCCTTGAGATAGGAAATAAATCTACCTCTTGGCGATGTCGTATTACCTTTCCACCCCGAAAATGGGCTCTCCTGGGAATTGAAATCGAACCATGTTTGATCTATACTCGATGTTAGCATAACAAAAAGCCAACTAATCCATACTCATTATAACATCAAGTTCTACCCATAAAACTTCTGCCAGAGCGAGAAATTGAGTTTCCTATTGACCTACTACCAGATACTCAACCAATATCTATTCCTCCCTGTAGGATGGTGCCCGCAGAGCTAAGAGATTTGAAGGGACAACTAAAGGACTTGCTTGAAAAAGGCTTTATCAAACCTAGTACATTACCGTGGGGAGAACCTGTGTTATTTGTGAGGAAGTGATAACGACGAGGTCGGGAATCCAAACTAGAGTAAGAATTTGAAAAGTAAATGCGGAAGCAATAACAATAAG
>AWOL01S0037193.1:17371-39123 GCA_000715115.1 Nicotiana otophora | reverse complement strand
AGATTCTGGGCTCTGAGAATCAATGACAAGCAGATAAGAAACTGAATATGACCTTTCTTTAAATAGTCCTAGCTACAAAACAGCCATTTTATGAAGGAAAAAAAATTCGAATTTGGCGTGTCTTCCATCTTCTCTATGTAACTGGTCAATTTGTTAACTGAACATAAATTAAACTCCGAACAACCGTTTTTTCCCACTATAATCATGATCATTGAATTGTAGAACAACTAAAAAAAGGAAATATGAATCACATAATCACCACTAATCCTTCCCTATGTGTTAGTACCATATTAATCAATTGCTCATCAGAAGTTGGAACAACAGATAACATATTTATGCTCTTGAGATGAGTCCAGGCAGCAGAAGGTACCTCCCATACCATGCTGAAATCATCATCTGGTCGGACAGATCCAAACCTTGCAGCCAAGTCCCTGACATGACCATAACTCGGCAGGACTTCAAACATGTCACCAAGGTACCCTTGAATAACTCTCGCCTTTGTGACAGACTCCACCACCAATACAGACTTTGCTGTGGGAGGATAGAGTTTTGGCCAATTTTTGTTTCCCGGGGGCTTACTTTTGCTGCTCACATTTGAACTCTGCTCTGGTACTAACTTACTATCAGATGGCAATGCAGATGCCTCATTCAGTTCTCCAAGAGAATTGCTCTCCTTGGTGGTGGATTTCCTTTTCCTGGGAGAGGATCTTTTCCCTTGGGACGAGTCAACCTTCATTGAGACATTACCAGCCTACTGTGGAAGAACTAACTGGCGAACTAATCTGGAACACTGCAAGGTTGGTGCAGGTAATTATGCAGCAAAATACATCAAAATACTGTAATTCAATTGCGAACCTCTGATACTGCTGGCGATTGCTAATCTTTAGCAGGACTAGACTTCTTTGCTCGGGGAGACCTAGAAACTTTTGGCTGATCTACTGCATCAGAAGCAACATTTTTATTCTTTTTGCTTCTTGATTGCTTCTTTGCTTTCTCCTTACCCGTGGATGTTGACTTCCCATTATTACCAAGAGATGGACCTGAAATTTCCAGGTTGACATTGTTCTCATCAACTTTAACCGCCTGTCTTTTGTAATGACCAGATCAACATTCTTACTAGCTGATACTTCAGAGTTTGGAGTGCCTTTCTCAGCCACCTTGTCCGGCATAGCATTTCTTCTATGAACAGCCAATTCCTTTGACAGCTCCGAGTGATTCTTGAAATTTTTAAAGAATGTTTTATTTCTGTCACGAGAAACTTTTGATCCAACAATGCCTTTATCTGCTACAGCTCTTGCATCAGGGGAAAAATGCATTTTCCCATTTGTGTTGTAAGACCGTGAACCTATTCCTCCAAATGACCTGAAACTGAAGATAATGGCCATTGGTCTACTGGCTAATCCCTGCTTTGATAGCGGAAGGATAATAAATGGAGAAGAAGATCCAGGCTCATTAGCATAGGTTCTGAGAGGATGAATTTTCTGTTGAGGATGAATTTTCTGTTGAGACGTGACTCTTAAATTTATTGGTTGCATAGTTTTGGTTCCACAACATATCCTGGCTTTACGAGACAGTTTCTCAAATCTGTCAACAGTTGCATCCGTCGAACATTGTAAGCAATTTGTCTGATAATTATGTAATGTCCTGTTCTGCAACTTAACAAAGAAAATTGGTAAAGTCACTACAGTGGATATCGCAAGAAAGAATTCAGACAAGGGTTAAAAACTGAGGGTATTTCTTTTCCAGACAAGTTCTCTATTATCTTTTCATCAATCACAAGTGTACAGAATTGGCCAAAACAGATCTTCGAATTTGCCTAATAACCATCATAATATATATATCTTGAAAATTATAGCACTTCACAATTATGTTGCGTGGAATCTCTAAAATGCTCTTGCACCCGTGTCGGATCCTCCAAAAATACACTACTTTTGGAGGATCTGACACGCACCCGGCGACATTTACGGAGAGTCCGAGCAACATAGCTTCACAAAGCAGGGGAAAAAAGATTGAAAATACAAGACCAAAGATTCCTTTTTTGTGTGCTACAAAATCAACAAAAAAAATGTTTTTTTTATTCCTTCTTTTTGGCATTAGTTAGGGCACAGAGATAATGGAAAGAGCTCTCTCCAGTTTGGTTCACAATAGTGAGTGATCCTAAACAAAAGTTCAATAACATAAGCACTTCCATGAGCATTAAAGAAAATATTTGCTCTTTTAACTCTAACAAGACATGGACAGCAAAAATAATTCAAATGGATTCTGTCTGTGTTTTCACTTTTCCCCAACTCAACTGCAAACTAATATAAAAAAAGCTTTAGGCTCTGAATTGAAATGAAATTATGCATCTCAACTCAGTCAGATTATTCCCTATAGTTTTCACCTATTCCATTATTGTTTCAGGGATTCAACTCAAGGAAGTTACAATAAACAATTATATCTTGAGAAACTAAAAAGTTCTATCTTTTACAAGGAAATAAAACTAAGCATACATTGAATCCTGATACTAAAGAACTAAATATATAAGCACTTAAATCTTTCTTGCAAGATATATCTCTCAATTACAGTACAAATAAATCATTTAAATGAGAATTCCCCATAAGTGGAACTCCACAACAGATAATAATACACGAGGGACATACATGAAAGTATGTGAAAATCTTTACAGAGAAACATATTGAAATACTTAATACGTACTATCAATGACAACAACAAGAAAAAGAACAGGTAAAGTGAGCATATTGTTGGATTGTGTTTTGTGATAATTCATTTTTTAATTGGATAATAGGTCCGTCCTTTATCCTTCTCCACTTCTCCACTTAAATACTAGACTTCCCTTTTAGCACGATACCACTAGACCAAAGTCCAGGAGCCATATTGTTGGCAGGGGCAGATCTATAGCCCCAATTATAGGGCACGTTAACCCATGATCTCAGCATCAAATTAGGTATTTTATGTATATATTTTTTTAGAGTTAGTCTAATATTATTTGTTGACACTTATGTTCCAAAAAGATTGAATGGTGCATTTGGTTGAATAATGTGTTATTTACCTTTGAGTAACATTGATCAATTCTCACTTATTACTTTTTTTTCTACTTTTTTTTATCGGTACACTCATGCTCAACAAATCCTAAATCCGCCTCTGATATTTGTTGGATATTACCACCCAGCGATAAACAAGGCTTTAACCTTTTTAATTTTCTCTTTTTGTAATTCTAATTTTCAATTCACACAAATAAACTACAAAGGTTGAAACTTTTTGTTCATATATCCAATTATCCAATTTAGGTAATAGGTGTTGAACTAATGCCATTCAAAACCCAAAAATAGCTAAAACTGGAGAGCAAATAACGGAAAGAGCAAAACTATGAATATTGGTCTCAAATAGCAATGTAAAAACATCAGCTTTAAA
Organism: Nicotiana otophora; assembly: GCA_000715115.1. NCBI lineage: Eukaryota > Viridiplantae > Streptophyta > Magnoliopsida > Solanales > Solanaceae > Nicotiana > Nicotiana otophora. Next base: position 35,709 of record AWOL01S0037193.1, on the reverse strand, counting down.
TGGTGACTGCTTGCTGATTCTTGAGCTTTAGAGCTAAATTTAGAACAACCCAAGAAAAAGATAATAATAATAATAATTAATAATAATAATAATAATAATAATAATAATAATAATGAGACCCTTATGTGGACTGAAACTTATGGGGTGGGAGGGGTGGGGTGGTGGGGGAAGAAGGATGCAGATTGTGAAGGGGTTTTGGGCAAGGAAGAGGATGAGAGTGTTTAGGAGTAAGTAGACGTTTCTGTACGAGAACACCTCAAAAGTTAACTTTTTCAATTTCTTTGGGTTGAAACTAAGCTAAATGAGTGGGTTAAGAGATTCTCGGAAGTTAATACCTTATTGCAACTGGCAGTGTCTATTTCATGGATGATTTGGAAGGCTAGGAATGATTATATTTTTAATTCGGTGATATGGAGCGAAAATGATGTTTTATCTAAAGCATTATTTGATTTTAATAAATTTACTGTTGCAAAGGAACATGTTAACACTATGAGAGATGCTTCTACTACCACACATTTCTAACTCTTTCTTCGGAAAAAGTGTTGCTTTATGTAGATGGAGGTTTGGATCCAAAGACTCGCGAAGCGAATATTGGAATGGTAGCCTTAAAGGCTAATGGTGATGTGCTTTATGTCTATGGTAGTCCAATCTATTTTGTTGGAAAAGCCATAATAGCTGAAGCGTTGGCGATAAGGAAAGCAATTCAACCGGCGGTGAAGTATGGATGGAAGAATATGCATATCTTGTCTGATTCCTTAACAATCGTTCAAATGCTTAATGGAAGCAGAGGTCCTTCATGGGAGGTTAATACTGCTTGCGAAGATATTTGGGCGCTTCAACAACAGCTGATTGATGTATCTTTTAAGTATATTAGTAGAGGGTTTAATACTTGTAGCCATAAGTTAGCTAAATTTTCTTTCTCACTGCTTAGTGAAGTCTCTTGGTTTGACAACTTTCCTGTTTGGATTGTCAACGAGGCTTCATTCTGGTTTTGTGCCATTGACTATTGGGTTTGATTAATGCATGCTTTGTTGAAAGAAAAAGGTGGACGGGCCTTTTAACATTTTCAAAACTTATGGGTCAGGTTTGAAAAATAATTTTTTTTTCTAATTTTTCCGCTATTTTCTCTTTCATCTTTCTACTCTCTTCTCTCTCACTCACCCCCTCGACCACGGTGGTTTCCGGTAGGAAAAGACAAGAATCAAGCTTAGATTTTGGGTAGAATTATCTCTATAGACCCAACAAGCATTGTATTGTTACTCAGAACGTGTCAATTTTAGTAAATCCAAAATTCTTTTTTTTCCATTTCTTACATTTGTAATTTGGGACTTTGTAGAGGGATTCGTTCATGTGCATGTTCAAAATTAATTGGGTTGTTTATAACCATATCTTATATGGCGTGGGTGGTTATATTTACTTCTTGGACTACCTCTGTGCTCTGTATTTTAGAATGTCGTCGGACTGGCAACCTAATTTTATTGATAAACCTGTGGTCGATTGTCTTCTAGTCATAAATATTTGTTGGAATTGGGGCTTATTTTTCTTATTTCGATCATAAATTTCAAATTATTAAATTTGATATTGCATATTTTCATGTATGCAACATGAGGAAGAAATCAATTCCTAAGAAGTATATTCCTTCAACAAAGAAGGCAATTGCACGGCCTTAAAGCCTCCAAACAAGAAAGGAAATGCAGATTACAAGAAGCATTGCCAAGTAAAGAGACATCAAAGTCTACCGGTAAAAAAGAACAAAATCAAGGTCTAAATTAGTTGATGAGGATATACATGTTAGTAAAAAATCCGTTCCAAGGAGCTTAACATTAAAGGGTGTTGATGAGAATGAGGAAAAAGACTTGTACATATATTCAGCACAAACTCAAATGGAAGAACAGGTTTCCGAAAAAATAATTGTCGAAGAAGAAAAGGACAGTGATAATGAAGCTTTAGGTGGGGAGGATGATGAAAATAGTGATGATGATGCCCAGGAAGTTGAAGAAGAAGAAGAAGAAAAAGTAGCAGAAGAAGAATATGATGAATAAGATGATGATGAACAACTTGAAGATTACGAAGATGGATTGGAAAGTGAAACACATGCAACAATTGAAGGTGACTAGGATGCTCTGTCAATTCCTGTGTCTGTAAGGGTGATCAACGCATCTAAATACAAATTCAGGACTTTTCTAAGAAAGCATAGACGTTTTCCGGCCAAGATTAGTGTGAGGTCTACGATCAGTTTATTCCATGAGTTCAAGGATAAACTTAGAAGAGTCAAATTGATAGAAAAGTTTAATAGTAGATGTTTTAGAATATTTTTTAAAGCACTGGACATAGTCCAATGGATAGCTTGTCCATTCCCTGCTAATTCACCGAATTTGTTGCACAAAGAAACGCGAGTTATGATTTTTAGTTGGAGACAAGCCCGTTCATTTTTGATTGAAGGAGTTTGCTATAATGATTGGATTGAATTGTGGTGCCAAACCCAGTAAAGAAGAAATGAACAAAGTGATGGATGATGGCGACGCATTCTATGACAAAGTTTGCCAGTCTAGCAGGAAGGGGGTGGAAGTAGAGACGTTTGGAAACATTTGAAGACCGTGAGGTTTTACACAGAAGAGAGGTTTAAGATTGCATTGGTGTGGTTTGTCCATTCAGTCTTGCTTGCAAGGGATAACATAGCGTGCGTCGATAAGAAATGGATTTATATGATGACAATTTAGAAGTTTTCATGAAATATCCACGGGGAAATGAGTATTTTGAGCTTACAATTGAGTACTTGAAGAAGGACATGTTGCCAATTCACAAATCATATGTGAGAAAGAGTAAGGTAAATAAAATCTCTGGTAAAAAGTCCAAATCGTCTAGTTATGCCCTATACGGCTTCCCATGGGCATTACTGGTAAATATTAAAAACAATTCTCAAAATTTCTTTGCAGTTGAATACTATTATTTTATTTCCTACAGACAAAAAATAATATTTTTTGGTTCATGAAAAAATGTAGGCATGGACGTACAAAGCAATTCCGCTATTTGGTCGTAGTGCCGAGAAATCAAAGGCGTACCGATACCGCTGCCAAGAATGTTAAAATGACACAGCAAGAAAGTGACATCTGACCCTGATTGGGATCCCTTTAACCAGATAGTTGACGACCCTGGTGTGATATGGCAGGGAGTGCAATAACACTCCACCAGTAGAGTTGGCTCAACCAAAGTAGAAAATTATCATAGACCTCGTGTATTTTTTGTATTTCTTATCTATTGACTTCTATCTATGCTATATTTCAGGAGGTGCACCCTTACCTTATACCTACCTTACGTGATATGGATATGGACTTCATGAAGAATTTGGTACCATACGACGATAAGGTAGCAGAGCCTATAATCGACTAGTTAGCGGTTGATTTGGAATGTGTGACTGCCATTAAAAAGGCACTTGGTGCAGTGAGCTTAGAGATTAATGATGAAGTTGGCTTTGCTGATGATGACCCTTTGGGCGGGAGTATTCCTGATTCACCACTAGTTGGTACTTTTTCTGATATTGGTAGAGGATAACCATGCAGGATGTGCAATGCTCAAGCAAGTGATACAGATATACGTGAAAAGTTGAAGGTTGTGAATGAAAAATTGGATAAGGAGTTGAAGATCCTTGGGGAGATTCAAAATCAGAATGAGAGCCCTTCTAAAGTAGTCGAATCACCTTGGTACAGGGTTACAGGATTGCAAAGCATATTGAGGAATGCTCCAATTTCTGCAAGCAAAATGAGAAAACTGAAACAGATTAAGAAGAAGAAACTGAAGGTAGATGTACTCAAACCAATTGCAGAGGAAGATAAGAAACTATTTTGTGAATGGTTTGACAAGAAGGAGAAGTTTCCCAAAAACTTCTTTACTAGAAGCTATGGTTGGAGTTTTTTGAGCAGTTGTGCAGTGCTAACCGGTCTATTTTTATTTTTGTAAGTCCCTTAATCAGTGCGTGCATTTCATTTTTTTAGTAGCTCCATATTTAACGTACAATTCTTATAATATTTAGCATGTTGAGTAACTTTTGGCACTAATGCGTGTAAGAAAATAAAACACCCACGCCTTTATGCCCGTAATCATGTTGTTATAGATCTTGCATTATGCAACAACATGTGCACTGCATGGGATAAGAATAAGGAGGCTGCCAGTAAAGAGGAAAAAGATTTGGACTTTTGTGAGATAATTTATGCTTTCCAAGACTTTTGCCTTACACCCCTGATGCTATATACTCAAGGAAGTATACCAAAATCTGGGGATGTGGAGTGGTACAAGGCTAAGGTGCTGTGCTATGTGTGTCAAATTGATAACAAGTATTTTGTACCTGTTGTTTTTCACTTGGCAGAGGGTTTGATTCGAATTTATGATAGCAATGTTAGTTTGTAAGATGTTGGTAAACTAGAAGAACTTGTACAACCCCTCACACTCATGATGCCTAGGATTTTGATGAAAACTGGCCGGTTTACAGACTTAGGCTAAGATGTGCTTACGAAACAATGGTCCTGGGAGCATATTATGGATGTGGCATCCATTCAGCAAAGGTAAATTAAATGTGCCATTCATTATGTTTTACTCATTCTTCTGGTTTCCTTAATAACTAATTGTTTCTTTGATTATTATAGTGAAAGCATTGGAGCATATGCAGTGAAGGTCATTGACTTACTCCTAATTGTTATGCCGCTGGTGCAGCTTAATGACAAGCAAATGGAGTTGTTCAGGGAAAAAATTACAGTGGATGTCTTCAGGGGAAGGATGGACGCTTCTTAGTTTTATAAGTGTAATTTATGTTTGTGTTGGTCATAGGACAAATACATCTTGGGTGAACTTGTAGTAATTTGTGATATTTGCATCTATCTCTATGTAATGGAACTACCTTTTTGCCGATTAACTATTGATAATATAATTTTTGTTTCCTTAACACTTTCTTTTTGTATTACAACAGGCAGCTATAGGTTGCGTAATAGACAATGTGTCTAGTAATAAACTAGCTACTTGGTTGCGTAATAGACACTGGGTCCATCAATAAACTAGCTACTTGGTTGTATAAAAGACTCAAAGTCACGTGTAATAACTTTATCAAATATAACATTACATCAGTATAACATTACATGATCCAAAAGACTTCCAACACAAAAAACTTACAGTAATTAAACTATTCCTACTAACAACAAAGCAATGTTCCTTCTCACTTCATCATCCAAGTTGCCACGAATCCAACAACGATGCAAAAGAGCATAATCCACTTATTCGGCCTTATTTTATTCATCTTAACCACCCCTCCAACATACTCATTTACAGGAATATGTCCTCCCCTTCATCATCATCATCTTCCTCATTAACATCCATTGCTAATATATTTTCAAGTTCAGCCACCTTCATCTGCAGAATAATTTTTCACGCTTTAGAGAAAACTTTTTATACTTCAAACTACTGATAAGGCCAGCAATCATAGGATCAAGCAGATCATCGTACCATTCCCAAAATTGACATCTTTTACCCCTCCGAATGAAATGGAAAAAATAATTTATCAGTAAAATTGAATCCCTAAAATTAAAAAGAGGCGAATCTACGAAATGGATCTTACCTTAGGTTTGGAACATTTTGAGAATCGCCTACCAGCATTCACCGGAGTTGTAGCTGTGAATTGACTAGCAACCATGCCGGAGTGACAATTCTTTCTCGACCCAAAGGATACACTCGACCCTTGACTCATTTTTCTTTAATTGTTTGAGTATTGTTTTTCAAAAGTAAAAATTAGAGTTGAAATGTGATCAATTTTGTTTTGAGATGGCCGGCCAAATGGGTAATTTTAAATGGGTCAATGGGTAAATTTTAACGGGTAAAAATAATATATGGTTGAAATGTGATAAATTTTATTTTGAGATCGCCGGTCAAATGGATAATTTTGAATGGGTCAAATGGGTAATTCAACGGGTCAAAAAATACATCGTTAGGGATAGGCCACATGGACGTATTTTAATTTCATGAATAGCACGAGTTGTCTTTCATCAACCACTAGTCGCGGATAAAATTCTTTAATGGTCTATAAACCCTGAACACTAACCCTAACCCTGAACCCTAACCCTGGACATTCAACATAAATCAAAAGACTTCCTTAATGGGCGAGTGTGAACTTTAGGTTGCGTCCTCAACTCTTACTGCGGTCGAGGGTAAATTAATGGTCGGGAATTCACTAAAATAAGGATTACACTACGTTCAACCTTTTTTTGTTTTTTAATTTTATGACATTTAAAAATCTTATTAAGCATCATAGAACATTTAAAGTTATTATACTCGGCGATGTATTTCATACATTAAGAGTTGGGTCATTCTATAACATGTAACAACTCAAGAAGCAAGACTTCTAAGTATAAGAATATTGTCTAGTGATGTATTGTCAACAGGTAATACCTCTAAGTATGAATGTTGTATATTGAATATTGGGATGTAATATCAACATATGTTGATATTAAGTAATATTGTGATCGATTATTATAGGTAAATTAGTCTTCAAATTGCATACATTGCCTTAACATTATGTTATAATAATGGTGGATGGTTATATAATAAAAGTTGTGTTAACAAATTATAGGCTTATGTTGATACCGATATAATAGATACATTATACTAATCCATTTTATCCAATTCAATGTTTGCAAATTGATGAATTAGTACAACTTTAAGTTATTCACAAATAATTATCCTTTTTAAAATTAAGTTAACTAAATTAATACTTTACACTAATGAACAACTAATAATCGAGGACCTACCCCTATATCTGTCCAATTTATGATAGATATACAATTCTTAATTCTTTTCAATGGAATTCTATTGATTTATATTTACAATGGATCCATAGACTACCAGTGGGGTAGACTATATACTGTAAGTTTATTCAACTACTCATGTAAAATTTTTTCAATTCATTGGCGGAAAAATTAAATATTTGAAAGATTGAAATTTATATCCTTTGAGTTGTATATTTCGATTGGAACCACTTTAATGCATTTTAGGACTTTTTTGCAGTAAAGTGTTCTCAAATGGAGAACAAAATAACCAAGGCATAAAAATAAAAAAAATGGGGTAGAAAAATAAATAGACAAAAATTAAAATAAATATTTTTATTATATAACTCCCTTCACAACAACATACATTTTTTCCCATTAACTAAAGAAAAAATATTAAACTGCAGGTGGAGAAAGACCACGTGGAGGAGAATTTCCTGGGCTAACATAATTGTGAATATTTGCATCAGCCCTACGAAGGAGAATCTGCAACATGCGTGCGATACGACGAATATTTCTCTCTTGTCTCACCCTGCCTTCTTGGATCCCTCGGATGATCCTATCTTGTGATTCCCTTATGCAAATTGCGTCCACGCTTGGCCTTGGCCTCAGAAGCATTTCTCTTTTAAGTGATTGGGTTATTTGAAAGAATGGTGAATAAATTTTCTATCAGATCTAGTGTATTTATAGGCACAATTTGACACTAAATGGTACCTTTTCATATAACTTCTCGTAAATGACGTGATCGTTGAGAGTTTTGAGAAATGATTTGAAGCTTTGGATCGATATATTCAATGGATTTAAATTAATTAGACAATTCTTTTTCATATTGGTTGCCAACGCTTATTCACATTAGACATTAAATTAACTACCTAAACTAGTGGTTGTCAATATACTACATAAACCAGCACAACAAGTCTTGGTTAAATTAGAAATATCGATGGGGGTTGACAATAGAACCTTGGTTAATTATATGTGGTCAGATATAGAATAAGGGGGTTGTGTAACGACCCGACCGGTCGTTTTGAGCCCTAGAGCATCATTAAACAGTTTGGGGACATGAGTAGTTTCACTTCAGGTTCGGAGTTGATTTGGAAAGAAAATTCTAATTTTGGAAGCTTTAAGTTGGCGAAATTGACTAAAGTGTGATTTTTGAGTAGACGACCTCAGAATCGGGATTTGAAGGTTGAACAGGTTTGTATGATAATTTTGGACTTAGGCGTATGTCCGGATCAGGCTTTGGATGACCCGAGAGCGTTTCAGTGCCTATTGTGGAAGGTTGGCATTTGGAAGAATTTCATTAATTTGAATTGAAGTATATTTCAATGATATCGACGTCCGTTTGGGATTCCGAGTTTGGGAATAGCTTCGTATGGTGATTCTGGTGTTGGGAGTGTCCGGATGTGGATTTGGAGGTCCGTAGGTCATTTTGGGGTCATTTGGCGAAAGTTAGAAATTTGAAGGCTTTTGAGAAGTTTGACCAGGAGTAGACTTTTTGATATCGGAGTCGGATTCCGATTTCAAAAGTTGGATATGTCCGTAATGTCGAATGTGACTTGTGTGCAAAATTTGAGGTCAATCGGACGTGATTTGATGGGTTTCGGCATCGAATATAGAAGTTTGAAGTTTTAAGGTTCATTAAGCTTGGATTGGGGTGCGATTCATGATTTCGATGTTGTTTGATGTTATTTGAGGCCTCTAGCAGGTCCGTGTTATGTTATGGGACTGATTTGCGTGATTGGACGGGGTCCCGGGGGCCCCGAGTGTGTTTCGAGATGGTTTCGGATCATTTCGGGTTGTTTTAGATTGCTGTTGCTGGTATCTGGTTTCCTTCATCGCGAACGTGAAGGGTGTCCCGTGCTCACGAACATGAGGCAAAGGTCGCAAACACAGAGGGTTGCCTAAGGAAGCTTATGCGAATGTGACACAAGGGTCGCGAACGCGAAGAAGAAAAGTGCAGTGGGGGCCTGGAGTAGTATGGCCTTCGCGAATGCGGAGCTCTAGCCGCGAATGCGAAGCAGTGGTGTCTGCAACCTTCGCGAATGCGAAGCTTTGATCGCGAACGCGAAGCTTTGATCGCGAATGTGAAAAAGTGCCTCGCCTGGGAAGATTGTTTTAAAGACGGGATTTGGCCATTTGCCCTCCATTTTTCATTTGGTTGGGCGATTTTTGGAGCTCTTGGGAGGGAGATTTTTGTCATCTATGTCAAGGTAAGTGATTCCCACCTATTGCAAGTTAAATACTTGGATTATATATGGATTTAGACATGAAAATTTATAGAAATTTGGGATTTTGAAAAAAAACCTAGAAATTGGTATTCTTGGATTTTGATCACTAATTTGGGCATGAAATTGAGAATAAATTATATATTTGAGTTCATGAGACTATGCGTAATGGTTATCTTTGAAATGTTTTGGAATCCGGGTACGTGGGCCCGAAGGTGCTTTTATCGACTTTTCGAGCGGAGTTGGAAATTGTTGTAAATTGATTAATTATGAATATTAGAGCATATTTTGATTGGGTTGCATCTTATTTGACTAGTTGTGGAGTGACGGGCATCGATTTGCGTTGTTGGAGCGGCCTTGAAGCCGGTTATGAAATTACGGAGCGAGGTAAGTCTCCTTTCTAACCTTGTAGAGGTAATAAACCCCATAGGTGAATTGATTAAATATGTTCTTCTACTTACGGGGTAACGTACGCACGAAGTGACGAGAGTCCGTACGTAGCAACTAGCTATGCCTATGTCCGGGTTGTTTTAAGTTTACATCCTGCCTTGTTGATATTGTTCTTTGATTTGTGGTTACTGTTTGCCTTGAAAAGAAGCAAGATTGAGGTTTTCATATTAATTGTCTTGAGAAGAATTTAAATTGAGGAAATTAAGTTTTCAAAATGTTTTCATTTGGACTTCGTATTTTTGAAAAGAAATTTAGGAATATTATAATAACTTAATAAATTTATATTTGATCGCATCGCATGTATGATCCGCGAGCGGGGTAAAAGCTTCATGTCGAATTGAGTTTATTTTGAAAAGAATCAAGAAAAGGATTATGATTTACTGATAATTTATATTTGACAGCGCCTTATGTATTATCCGCGAGCGGGGTAATAGATGCATGATTTATTGATACATTCGCATTTGACCGCGTGCATGTATTATCCGCGAGCGGGGTAATAGATGCATCTATGGTTCGTGCCGTTCGACTCTCGGCAGTGCACAATTTATGTGTATATGTTAGATCGGGCCGTATGACCTCAGCATGACTTGCGCATGATTGTATTAATTGCTTTGGAAATTATAATAATTGATACCGCTTCATTGGCCTGAGATATAAATCGTTAAATGGTGAAAATGAATTTGGAGAAATTTCTTATTAATAAAAGAATTGTTTACTTATTTCATGCTATTGGGATTACAACCGTTCTACGTGATCCATGCTTAATTATATCATTGGTATATTAATTATAGCCCATAGTAAGTGTCCGAGTCGATCCCTCGTCACTACTTCTTCGAAGTTAGGCGGGATATTTACTAGGTACGCGTTAATTTATGTACTCATTCTACACTTGCTACACATTATTTTGTGCAGGTATATATATGTCTAGAGGCCTTGTGGGCACAGAGGCATGGTTATTGCGGGAACTTAGGTGAGCTGCACTCTCTACTACGATCCGCAACCAGCAGACTCTTCTTCAGAGTATTTATATTTCTCCTGTCCAAATTTATATTCAAGGATAGATGTTGTACTTCATTTTACCTCCTAGTTGATGTTCATGCACTTGTGACACCGGGTTTAGGGGTGATTATGGGTTGTCCCGTATTGAAATTTGTTGAAAACATTATTAGTTATCTTGTAAATTCCATCTCTTATTATTTAATTGAAGGAAAAATGTTATTTCAAAATATTAAAAATGAGAAACAAATTGAGTATTTATTGTTGGCTTGCCTGACAGCAGTGTCCGACGCCATCATGACCTTTAATTGATTTTGAGTCGTGACAACATGGTATTAGAGCACTAAGTTCACTTAGGTCTCACGAGTCATGAGTGAGTCTAGTAGAGTCTTGCGGATCGGTACAGAGACGTCTGTACTTATCTTCGAGAGGCTACCAGGCTGATAGGAGCACTTCCCTTCTTGATTCCTCATCATGCGATTCGATTTCTTTGAGGCTTATACCTTCATTTCCTTCTTATTCAATCTTATGTGACGCGAAGCGCTTATGATAAATTGGAATCGAGGAATTTTAATGGCACTACTAATGTAGAACAGGATGTTTCTCCCTACGTATTCGATTGGGCTAACGTCATCGCCTTGTGGAAGGATGTTCTGTCATCAGCTCAGTAGCTATATTTCTGACGGTTTTGGGGCTATGCGCCAATTTCTATGATAATTCGTGCGTTGCTATTGCACCGTGTTTGTGTAATGAAAGGATGCTTGCCTATGCGTCGAAGTAGTGAATGACTTGAAAGAAGATTTACTCAGTGCATGATTTAGAGATCCAGTATTTTATTTCCAGCAAAGGAAAGGCAATCGGACTAGGAATGTTTAGATTTGGGTTGATGGAATAACGAGAATTGGTATTTTTGAGCGTGGTAGAATTTTCATCAATAATGTGGTGTCGTCGCCCTTGATTGAATGTGTTAAGTTCGTCGGTATTATGGTCTTCATTAATTTGCCTTCAGGGCAGGGTATTGTGAAATAGTGATGGGGAAGCAGCTGCCAGAGATCGTAGTGTGTGGTGGTTCAGGATTGAATCGGTGTTCCGGGTGTTGAGGGCTCAAGGAAGATGATCTTCGGGGAGGTTTAAAGTTGGTGGCGATCTATTGGTTCAAGTGCTATAGAGATAGATATTGATTTAAGGCAACAAATGGACAACAAAGGATGAGGAAGGACATGTGGGAGGTGTCTCGTGATGGTTAAATTGCTAGAAGGCCAAGTGTGAGAAACACGAGTCGAGTAGTTGCTTAAAGGAGAGGGTTTGACCAAAGTGGGAGAGGGAAAAAGTATCAGATGGGTTCTGTGGTAGGATAGCTACACGCCTTGGGGAAAGTTTGGAGTGATTGGGATTCACGGTGGACATTGACTAGGTCTACGGGCTTAATTTGGAATATTGACTGCTATATTGAGGAAGATTGGATGTGACAGGAAGGGGCAGCTTAATATGAAAAAGGATACAACATGACTTTGGATTGGCATGTATTGTCGCACGTTTAGTTGATGTCAATGAGGAGTGAATGGGATTGTACAGCTGGTGAATGAGCACGGGCTCGGGATGGTTTGTTGGCTTCATGGTAATTGTACTCGGTGCAGTGTTGTTGGAGGATGTCGGCATGGAATTTCCACATGTGGGATATCTCATGTGAGCAGGTTAGCGGTTGCGTGGTGTTGATGAAGCTTCTACGAAGAATTTTACTAGTTATCCAGTAAGAGGTCGAATATGTGAATATTGCTAGTGATTCAGAATGTTCGTGAAATGTTTGACATAAGGATTTCGAGGAAATTTGGTGGGTTGATTGTGCAAGATCATGTCAATAGGAGATAAGGAATCTTGGTGGGTTCCAGGGTTATGCAATAGTAGCTTCAGGCTAAGTGGGAGAGCCCCACCGTCTATGATTGGATTGTGTAATTGGCAACTAGTGTGACTTCTGGTTATTAGTGTATTGATGGTTTGCCATGACTAAGGGAAGAGAACATCAGTGGTAATTTGAGCAAAGGATTTGAGGAATGTGTGCTATATTTGGCCTTATCAATTCGTGTTCAGGTTTGGGGAAGACTCAGAGTCTAGGCTTCGTGTGGAAGTGGTGTATAAAGAAAAATGATTCAGCCGGGTACTTCTTTGAGAGGGCATTCATGTGCTAGTGGAGCCTTGGAGTTTGATTATATTTGGGACCAAGTCATAGTGGGTGACTCTCAACAATGGTCCTAGTAGGTTCAAAATTTAAGGTGCAATGGCTAAGGATTTCGAGCCCGTGGTATGGTTAAGTACCGAGTTTTGGCAGCGGATTATGGAAAAGGGGACTTGGAATGTTCTATGTTATCATCGGTTTATGATGTGGCATATGAGGAATGGGAGAAAATAACTTCAGGTTCATAGAGGTGTTTTCAGGATGGGTGTACCTATTGAATACGCGAATATGCACACAAGGAGAGTATGAGATGGTTCGTGGGTTTTGGGGACAATGTGGTCTCGTGAAATGGGATCACTCAGGATGAATACATATTGAGTTCGTTATATTGATAAATGAGTTGTTGTTATTTCTAAGGAAGATCCAGAGTAAATTAAGATAAGTCGGGTTCGGTTAGTAATGCTTGAATTGGCATGATGATGGTAATGATCAGCTTCTTCAGTGTGTTGAGTTGTACATGTGATTTGTGGCAGTACGTGCGAGGCTTGACGACCACCGTAATTGATTTTATTTGGGGGCATTCGAGTATTATGGCCTGTTATGTGTAGATGGAACCTGGAAGAATTATGATGGTTTAGACCACTACTCGAGGTTTGTATTTTGCTGCAGTTTTAGAATTTAGTTGCGTGTTGCATTGGTTCTTCTAGAATGAGCTAGCTAGAAGGTTTCTATATGATGAAATGTGTACCCTATTGGTGGTTCAGGAGTTATGATGAAATTCTTGTACTCTTGCGTACTTGTATGTTAGGTGCAGTGAGCGGTATGGGAATTGGAGGTTGAGGATCAAGGTTGCAGTTGAGGCCAACAAGAATGTCAAGGGCTCGGATGAGCAGGGAAGAATTCAGATATTTAGAGTAAGCTGGTATTGTTTTTAGCATCACCTGAAATCGGTGTCCTATGTAAGAGGCTCAATGTACTGAGTTGCAGATTCTTGATTTGCTTTACAGCAATAGAGTGGCCGGCAGTATGGAGGTGCAGATTTGTTACCTGGTGCGGAAGGTCGTGGTGGTGTATCCTACTGGAAGATTGTATAAGTGTGACATGTAGTCACTGGATTGATTAAGGATTTAAAACCAAGTATGAATATTGTGGTACTATCGCTAATGTGGGAATTTATGCTTGAAGGGCGCTCAGTTCATTTGATTGTGGACTGTGGAAGTTTGTTCCGGATTTGACGACTTTTCTTATGTGTCGTGAATAGGTCAGTGTGGGTCTTTGAGAGGCTATTTAGCCAAGCATGGTGTGATCAGAATCAGTTTGAGGTCCGTGGATAGATCTAAATATGAATGTGGGCACTATATCAGACCGGATGTGCTCATCTCAGCATAATGTTGTTTTCGGAAGGGTCTTCGGGCCTTGGATGTTATTTCTGTTGTCAACTATTCCGTGTAATCTATATTATACCAGGTGGGTTGTGAGGTGGTTTGAGATCCCATATAATTTGTGGTATTATGTGAGCAGGATGGATCTCGAGATGCAGATCATATATCGCACCTTAGTCATGCTTGCGTTTGATAGCATATGACGCTACCCGTCTCCCTAGGATTTGTATTATGCGCTCGGCGTGCTTATGGTTGATATTAAGGCATTTCATAAGTATAAGCATTATGAATCGATGTATGTTTTTCTTAGATTATTATGTGTGGATCGGGTGGTACGCCACCACGGATATGTTGATTGGATCGGGTGATACGCCGCCACAGGTATCATGGTTGGATCGGGTTGCACACCGCAACAGTATCATGTGTGGATCGGGTTGCATGCCACAACAGTGTGCTATTGAGTACCGTTTCCTATATCTATTATTGCATGTTTTGCTTCTCATTTCCCGAGGAAGGTTTATAACATCCTTTCGGTTGTTTAATTAGTTACGTGGGTTGAGTAGTTCTTTCCAGAGTTTCTTTGCTTATGTATCACATTCGAGTCCGTAGCTTGTTAGCACATTGTGGCATCATATGAGGCTTTTGTAGTGTTTGAGGTGGCTTATTGCCTGAGCAACTTGTACTGGGGTGAGACGCAATTTTTGGACCTGGATCAGTGCGGTCAAATTTATATGAAGCATACTAAATAGTAAATATTGTTATTCAGTCCAGAATAAGGTAATGATTCTTGTCGGGATGAGAGACTTCATAAATTGTAATTCGGCAGGTGACTCTGAGTTCTACACATATTCTTTGTCGTGGCAGTGTTACGATAGTTTAAGCGAGACTTAATTGGTCATGAGGTACACTACGGGCTTCGGTCAGTGGAAATTTTAGCTGATGTGCTTTGGAAAGATTGCCTCGGGCAAGTGAGTTACATGGTGCATGGTAAGAATTCTGTGAGAGTATACAATCATGTATTGGTACGTCATGTGGTGATTGAAACGATGTTTGTATGTTGGAAGCAGGCTTAGTAGAGAATTTCAGACGTTGGAATTTGGCCCTAAGGCTTATTTGCCTAAATAAAGGGGAGGATCTTCAGATTTGCTCGAGCTAATGTTCTCAGCTGGGTTGTAGTATCACGGGAAGGTGCACGAGGTGTTAACCAGTGATTTCAGACAACTCCAGAACAATTCTTAGCACGTTCGAGGACGAACATATGTTTAAGTGGGAGAGAATGCAACGACCCAATCGATCATTTTGAGACCTAGCATGTCACTCAGTAGTTTGGGTCCATGCGTAGCTTCACTTAAGGTAATGGGCCTTGTACGCATGGTCAGAATTTAATTTCGGGAAGTTCGAAGTTGATTTGGAAAGAAAATTCTAATTTCAGAAGCTTTAAGTTAGAGAAATTAACTAAAGTGTGATTTTTGAGTAGACGACCTCGGAATCAGGATTTGAAGGCTCCAACAGATTTGTATGATGATTTTGGACTTAGGCGTATGTCCGCATCGGGTTTTGGATGACCCGAGAGCGTTTCGGCGCCTATTGTGGAAGGTTGGCATTTGAAAGAATTTCATAAATTTGAGTTGAAGTGCATTTCAATGATATAGACATCTATTTGGGATTCCGAGTATGGGAATAGCTCCATTTAGTGATTATGGTATTAGGAGCGTATCTGGATGTGGATTTAGAGGTCCGTAGGTCATTTTGGGGTCATTTGGCGAAAGTTAGAAATTTGAAGGCTTTTGAGAATTTTGACCGTGAGTGGACTTTTTGATATCGGGGTCGAATACCGATTCCGGAAGTTGGAGTAGGTCCGTAATGTCGAATGTGACTTGTGTGCAAAATTTGAGGTCAATCGGACGTGATTTGATGGGTTTCGACATCGAATGTAAAACTTTGCAGTTCTAAGGTTCATTAAAGTTGGATTGGGGTGTGATTCATGATTTTGATGTTGTTTGATGTGATTTGAGGCCTCGGGCAGGTCCGTGTTACGTTGTGGGACTAGTTTGTGTGATTGTACGGTGTCCCGGGGGCCCCGGGTGTGTTTCGGGATGGTTTTGGATCATTTTGGGCTGTTTTGGACTATTGTTGCTGGTATCTGGTTTCCTTCATCGCGAACGCGACGGGTGTAGCGCGTTCGCGAAGAGGAATTTAGGGCAGCTGGGTTTTGGCCTTTGCGAACGCGAGACGGAGGTCGCGAACGTGGAGGGTTGCCTAAGGAAGCTTATGCAAACGCGATAAGGGATCGCAAACGAGAAGAAGAAAAGCGGAGTGGGGGCCTGGAGTAGTTTGGCATTCGCGAACATAGAGATCTACCTGCGAACGCAAAGCAGTAGTGTCTGCAGCCTTTGCGAATGCGAAGCTTTGATCGCGAATGCGAAAAAGGGCCTCGCCTGGGAAGATTGTTTTAAAGACGGCGTTTGGCCATTTTTCCTCCATTTTTCATTTGGTTGGGCGATTGTTGGAGCTCTTGGGAGGGAGATTTTTGTCATCTATGTCAATATAAGTGATTCCCCCTATTGCAAGTTAAATACTTGGATTATATATGGATTTAGACATGAAAATTTGTAGAAATTTGGGAATTTGAAGAAAAACCTAGAAATTGTATTCTTGGATTTTGATCACGAATCTGGGCATGAAATTGAGAATAAATTATATATTTGAGTTCGTGAGGCTATGGGTAATGGTTATATTTAAAAAGTTTTGAAATCCGGGCACATGGGCCCGAGGATGCTTTTATCGACTTTTTGAGCGTAGTTGAAAATTATTGTAAATTGATTAATTATGAGTATTAGAGCATATTTGATTGGGTTGCGTCTTATTTGACTAGTTTTAGAGCGACGAGCATCAGTTTGAGTTGTTGGAGCGGCTTTGGAGCCGGTTATGAAATTGCGGAACGAGGTAAGTCTCCTTTCTAACCTTGTAAGAGGGAATAAACCATATAGGTGAATTGGTTAAATATGTGCTTCTACCTGCAGGGCTACGTACGCACGAAGTGACGAGAGTCCGTACGTAGCTACTAGCTATGCCTATATCCGGGTAGTTTTAGGTTTACATCCTCCCTTGTTGATATTGTTATTTGATTTGTGGTTACTGTTTGCCTTGAAAAGAAGCAAGATTGAGGTTTGCGTATTAATTGTCTTGAGAAGAATTTAAATTGAGAAAATTAAGTTTTCAAAAAGTTTTCATTTGGACTTCTTATTTTCGAATAGAAATTTAGGAATATTATAATAACTTAATAAATTTATATTTGATCGCGTCGCATGTATGATCCGCGAGTGGGGTAAAAGCTTCAAGTCAAATTGTATTTATTTTGAAAAGAATCAAGAAAAGGATTATGATTTGTTGATATTGTATATTTGACTGCGTCTCATGTATGATCCGCGAGCGAGGTAATATATGTATGATTTATTGATAAATTTATATTTGACAGCGTCACATGTATGATCCGCGAACGGGGTAATAGATGCATCTATGGTTCGTGCCGTTTGACCCTCGACAGTGCACAATTTATATTTATATGTTGGATCGGGCAGTACGACCTCGGCATGACTTGCGCATGATTGTATTAATTTCTTTGGAAATTATAATAATTGNAGTGCACAATTTATTTTTATTGTTGGATCGGGTCGTACGACCTCGGCATGACTTGCGCATGATTGTATTAATTTCTTTGGAAATTATAATAATTGATACTGCTTCATTGGCCTGAGATATAAATCGTTAAATGATGAAAATGAATTTGGAAAAATTTCTTATTAACAAAAGAATTGTTTACTTATTTCATGATATTGGGCTTACAACCGTTCTACGTGATCCATGCTTAATTATATCATTGGTATATTAATTATAGCCTATAGTAAGTGTCCGAGTCGATCCCTCGTCACTACTTCTTCGAGGTTAGGCGGGATACTTACTGGGTACGCGTTGATTTACGTACTCATGCTACACTTACTGCACATTATTTTGTGCAGGTATATATATGTCTAGAGGCCTTGTGGGCGCAAAGGCACGGTTATTGCGGGGACTTAGGTGAGCTGCACTCTCTACTACGATCTGCAACCATCAGAGTCTCCTTCAGAGTATTTATATTTCTCCTGTCCAAATTTATATTGCAGACAAATGGTGTATTTCATTTTACTTCCTAGTTGATGCTCATGCACTTGTGACACCGGATTTTGAGGTGATTATGGGTTGTCCCGTATTGAAATTTGTTGAAAACATTATTAGTTATCTTGTAAATTCCATCTCTTATTATTTAATT
>AWOL01S0037193.1:0-17268 GCA_000715115.1 Nicotiana otophora | reverse complement strand
TTTTGGGGTGATTATGGGTTGTCCCGTATTGAAATTTGTTGAAAACATTATTAGTTATCTTGTAAATTCCATCTCTTATTATTTAATTGAAGGAAAAATGTGATTTCAAATTATTAAAAATGAGAACCAAATTGAGTATTTATTGTTGGCTTGCCTAACAGCGGTGACCGACGCTATCATGACTTTTAATGGATTTTGGGTCGTGACAGATTGATTGTAATATAGTAGTCTATGGGATAAGTTGGTTACATGACTCCTTAAAATAAGGAGGTTGATTCTAGATCATAGGTCTACAATAGACGATGTGGGTGGTTGATTCTAAAATAGTAGTCTACGACAGAAGGTCATATGACTTCTTTTTAAAATAAGGGGTTTGCTTCTAGATCATAGGTTTACAATAGACAACGTGGGTGGTTGATTTTAAAACAATAGTCTATGAGACAAGTTAGTCATATAACTCCTTAAAATAAAGGGGGTTAACTCTAGATCATAGGTCTACAATAGACAATGCTGGTGGTTGACTATAAAATAATAGTTTATGATGTATAATGCAGCAATTGATAGTAAAAACAACAAGTGATTACAAACAACAAGTCTAGAATATTAAAAGAGTTAATTAACTTTATTACAACACCAGTAGCTAAAAGATCAAAAATATTGTAACAATACTTTACAAGTCGTTTTCTTGTGGCCATATTCTTTGCAAATGGAACATTAGTTTTTGCATTTTTTCCTGCTGCCAGAAGAACTAGGTTCTAAAATGCTTGGCCATCTCTTAGTCTTTCTTCTACCATTAATAGGCTCGATATCGAGTGGAAGTATTTTTGTGGATTGAATCTCGTCAGACACCACCCATTTCTCTTCGGTAGAGATTGTGTGAATGATTCCTTCATATGAACCAAATATATTGAAACCTTATAGAACATAGAAGAGTGCTCGTAAATAGAGGAACCATATCCATCCCCAAAGCTCAATCTCAATTTCATTCGTGAGGTAGTAAGCTATTTCCCTACTTTTATCACACAGTTGCTGAAAATGGTCAAAGAATTCTTCAGTATTTTATGACTGTGCGACAAAAAAACAATTCTTAATAAAATTTCCACAATAAAACCTCTTGCGCATATTTTCAGTAATGTGACACGTACAAAACCCATGATGAGTAGCAGTAAAAACTTTTCTGAAGCCATTTCCAATAGATAGATGGCGATCAAGGATAATGCACAATTCATCACCGTCGTCAAGAATATGCTGCAACTATTAAAAAAAGTAGGTCCAAGAATCATTCGCACTCTTTATCGACTTCACAGAACGCAATTGAAAAAATGTGATTCTCTGTATCTTGTGCCATAGCAGACAATAAGCAACCTCTATACATGCCACTCAGAAATGTCCTATAAATAATAATAACCTTTCTCATATGCACGATTTCCTTAATGAAAGCTCCAACAAATAAGAAAAAAACATCTAAAATGTAATTTATCATCAACCTTCAAATCAACAATACTTCACTCATTATAAGACAATATAGCATTGTGATACGCTTCCAATAAAGCATACCCCTCTTCCTGAGTATCCTTAATCATAGCCTTAGCTATTTCACCTACCTTCCAGCTCCTCCAGTAAGTAAAATTTTGGTTAAAATCTGCAAAACAAGCATCCTTCAGATCTGATAGGGATGGGCCTTTGCCATTAACATATTGTTCCTGGTAATATGCACCCAAAGTCTTCGCCGACGCATGTAATGACCCGATTGGTTATTTTGTGTAATTGCACCCTGTTATCCCTTTTTATGCTTCACACACGTGTGTTTATGATTTTATGACTTACGAGGTTGGTTAGTTTCGTTTCGAAAAGCTTTCAGGTTGATTTGGACCCTTGATTCTTGCCTTAGAAGTTTAAATTAGAAAATATTGACCAAACTTTGATTTTTGTGAAAACGACCCTGAAACTATTATTTTATGGCTTCGATAGCTTCGTATCATAATTTCGGACTTGGGCATATGCCCTGAATTGATTTCGAAACTTCGTAGGTTGATTTGTGTTGATTTGTTGAAACTTGGAAGTTTGAAGTTGAAATGATTGACCGTAGGTTGCCTTTTAGCTATAAAGCTCAAAATGTGATTTTGGGACTTGGAATAGGTCCGTTATGGTATTTAGAACTTGTCTGGGAAATTTGGTGTCGTTTGGAGTTGATTTGGTAGGATTCAAACATTACTTGTAACTTTAACAATTCTTGAACTTTACTTTGAAATTCATGCATAGTGTTCGATTCGTAGTTTTAGATATTATTTTTGTATTTTGATCACGCGAGTGAATTCGTATGATGTTATTAGACTTGTGTGGAGGTTTGGCATAACGACCCAACCAGTCGTTTTGAGCATTTGCACTTAGTTCGATGGTTTGAGGGCATAGATCCATATGATGTATTGTGACTTATGTGTATCAATAGTTTCGGTGTTCGGGTGATTCAGAATTAGTTTGGAAGAATGAATTTCATGTTTTAAGCTTTAAGTTGAAAGAGTTGACCACGTTTGAATTTTGAGTATTTGACCTCGGATCAGAGTTTTGATGGTTCCGTTAGGTCCAGATGGTGATTTTGGACGTGGGCGTATGCTCGAATTTGCAGTTGAATATTTTTAGAAGTTTTCAGCGCTAATTGGCGAAAGTTAGAAAATTTGAAGGTTTGGAATGTTTATGAGTTTGACCGAGAGTTACCTTTGATGATATAGGGTTCGAATTGTTGTTCCTGAAGTTGGAATAGGTTAGTTATACATTTGGAACTTGTATGCAAAATTTAGGTTCATTCCAGATTGGTTAGGCTGGAATCGTATGCTTGGTTCGAAGTTTGAAGTTTATGAGCTTAAGAGATTTATCTTGATCGATGATTGGTGATTTTGATGTTGTTATTTGTGATTTGAGGCCTCGAATAGGTCCATGTTATGTTTTGGGACTTGTTAGTATGTTGAGACGGGGCCCCGAGGGGCTCAGGTGAGTTTCAGACCATTTTTAGTTGCTGGTTTTTGGCTACAGGGGTGTGCATCGCGATCGCAGACTTTGGGTCGCGTTCGCGAATAGCAAATTCTTTGTTTGGGCACTATGAATCATGATCGCTGAAGGCTTTTTGTGATCGCGTAGAGGAAATTCTGCTGTCACTGACCCAAGTTTGGAAGCTTATATCTTGTAATCTATAATGAATTTGGAGATGATCCAAAAATAAAAGTTGTAGCCCTTTGTGTTTAGCTTTCAAAAAAGCAAACTATTTGTGATTTGGAGTTATGTATGAAATGTTATAGCTGAAACACTACATGCTATCTCAGAAGAGTTTGGGAAGGGTTTATGGAAGTTTGTTCATCGCGGTCGCGGGAAAATGGCCGCGATCGCATAGGGTAAAAATTGTCCTGAAAAATTTTGTGATCGCGATCGCGAGGTTTGTGATCGCGATCGCGAGGTTTGTGATCGCGATCATGAAAGGTACCTCTGGAACAATGTAGAAAGTACTCTATTTCGAAGGTTTCAGACATTTTAGGATATTTTGAGCTATGGAGCTCGGATTGAGGCAATAGTTGAGGCGATATTCACCACATGGATTATGGTAAGTGTTTTCTACTTGATTTTGATTATCTTTTATGAGTCTATCTTAAATTTCGGCATTTGATTGATGGTTTTGAAAGAGAAATTGGGGTTTTTTGTCTAAACTTTCATAAAGTAAAATTTTGAGTTTTGAACATCGATTCGGATTCGGATTTTAGTGAAACTAGTATGGTTGGACTCCTAATTGAATGGGTGATCAGATTCTGTGAGTTTTGTTGTGTTCTGAGGTGCGGGCTCAGATTTGACTTATTAGTTGACTTTGGGATTTTGATTAAAGATTCGACCTTTATCGATCGGTTTTGTTTCCTTGGCATTATTTGATGTTCTTGAGTTTCTTTTGGCTAGTTTCGAGCCGTTCAAAGGTCGATACGCATAGGGTGGCATTTTTAGAGTATTGTTTGGTGTGGTCGGTAGTGGATTCGGCTTGTTCGAGGTAAGTAACTTATCTAAACTTGGATTTGAGGGTATTTAACCCTGAGAACTGTGTTATAAGAGATGTATTAAGGTGATGCACATGCTAGGTGACGATCGTGTGGGCGTGCACCGAAGAAATCATGATTTTAGTTGGCTATTAAACTATTCCCGAACTTATTTTGTTGTTACATCTTGTTACCTCCATGTTCTCCCTACTTGTTGATTATATGAGTTATGAATTATATTAGAAATCATATTTAGGCTATATGTATATTCTTTTGGGACCCACTGAGGTCATTTTTACAGTTGAGTTAATTGCTTAAATTGTAATTGCGTACTCAATCATATTCATTCATTTGCATATCATATCTCAGCCACTGTTATCATTTGTTGTCACATCATATTATCATTGTTTGGGCTGATTGGCATGAGATTTGTGAACCCGAAAGACTGAAGATATTGATGACTGAGTTGGAGCCTGAGTGCCGGATTGTGAGTGATATTGATGGGATCGGACTGCACACCTGATCTCGTCCAAGTCACACCTCTATTCGGGGTTGTGAAACGGTCGATTGTAATAATAATACCCAATAAGGAGCCGAGATCGAATCCACAGGGAGCTTAGATGGGATTAGTGGTATATATTTTGATAAAGCATGCGAAGTATCTTGGTTGCACTTCCACAAATTTGGTTTTGTTTTTACTTCTAAAATTACTTTAAGGATTGTATTTCTAAAGATATAAAACTAGAGAATATTGTTTTTGGATGATTTTCAAATATATAAAAAGTCTTAGGGGTATGACCTTCACCTAGGTGTTTGCCTAATCGGTTGTAAACTTTAAAGCTTGTTTTGTTAGTCGGGGTGTATTATAGAAATCAACACTTAAATACCCACTCAATACCTCTCGGTAAGAGAGTGATGTTTCTCAATTTGGCTTTCTCAAGTCCAAATGGGTATTGAACAAAACAATTGATAAAATGCTCAAGTCGGGTTTTACTATCTCTAGGTTCAACCCTTTAATGGGGACTATCCATCTCTTGGTTTTATCCCATATTCTTGTTAGCCAAGTTTTCCTAGACTAAGTCTCTCTTTCTTAATTAGAGACCAAGTCAAATAGGCATAAACTAATGTTTGCAACCATTAATTCTACAATTAAAGGCACTACAAGGCTAAATAATAAACACCTAACCATAAACAAGCCATAAATCAAACACCCATTAGGTTCACATACTAGGGTTGAGTCACAACCCTAGCTAAAATCTAGTTACTCATAATGGGTATAGAGGAAAATAGAGAAGAAAAGATGATAAAACTCATATTGCAAGATTAAAAGATAAAAATACAATGTTAAATCACCAAAGTAAGATAAAGTTGCCTAAAGGGGTAAAGAAAAACGGCTACAGGACTTTCAGTATTCAAAACTTAACCTAATTTCGTGAAAGTAGTCTATTTATACAAAGTTAAAATTTTCGGACAAAATTTCCCTTTTGGAGGTTCTGCGGCCACACAATTATATATGCGGTCCGCACTTCTCTTCAGATCTTGATAGGAGTTGACTCTGCGGCCGCACAATTTTGGATTGCGCCGCATTTCTCATGTTCTGCGATCCGCACAATTCTGGGTGCGGCTGCACTGGGCTCTTATGCGGACCACACATTTCCTGAGTGCGGTCGCATAGCTGTTTTTGCGGCCGCACAATTATTGTGCGGTCCGTATTTCTTCTTGAGCTTGAAATGAAACTCTCTGAACTTTGGCTCTTACGTAGCTTCTGTGGCCGCACAATAATTGTGCGGTCTGCACTTTGCACTGGGGCTCTATTGATTTTCCTTCACATTCTACGACCGCATATAGAAATCTGCGGTCCGCACTTGAGCTTCTGTGCCTGATTTTTGTCCTTGTTCAGATCACTCCTCCTTGAGTAGGATTTCATTGTAGTGACTCATTTTCCAATACTCCTGCAGATAAGCATATTTCATCAGTTTTTGGGAATACAATTAGACACTTTTGGACTAGAACGAAAGTTAAAAGGCGCTAATAAGTAGTCAAAATTCCCACTTATCAACGCCGCAACAGGTTTTATTGATTCATGATGGGATCGGGCTGCATGCTGCAACATGCCATATTGGCTTATATTAATGCTTGGGTAGGATCCGCCCCTCCGGAGTCTGACATACCAGGAATGAGCGTAGGTACCGAGTGTCGAGTGCCAAGTGATTGAGTGTTCCGAGTGATTAAGTGTGAGACAGTGAGATTGAGTACATGAGTTCATCATGGTGATGTTTGACATGCATATTTGGCATGTAGGCATAGATATGCATTTCCTCATGCTAAACGGTATTGTGACATTCATGGCTTCACATGCACATTGACATGTAGGCATAAATGTGTACTTTCCTCATGCTATATAAGAATGAAACATCTTATTTGTTGTTGAAAGTTTTTGGGAATAACCACAGTTTTCTAATATACTCATATTTTGGTGATTTCGGTGAAAGATTTAAGTTTTACTGTTATACTTGAAAAGCAAGCCTATTTTTCATAATTGTGATCGAGCTGAGCATCATATCTTTGAGTTATTACTTGTACTGCTTTTATTATATTGTTACGAGTCATTCTTGGCTATTGGTGTTGGACTCTGACAGTTGTCCAAGCTCGTGACTGCTTTCAACTAAGGTTAGGTTTGTTACTTATTGAGTACACGTGCGCGGTTGTACTCATACTACACTTCTGCACCTTGCGTGTATATTTTGGAGCTGATGTTGCTGTGTATGGAGGGAGACGACATTGAAGATGTACCTGCGTTCTGGTTATAACTGCCTCTTGTTCTTGGTAGTTTTAAATTTATAAATCTGTTTATGTATATTTCAAACAGATGACGTATTTATTTCATACCAGCTTTGTAAACTCTAAATCTTAGAAGCTCATGATTTGTACTACTAGTCCTTGGATTGTTGTATAAAAGTTCAGTTCTTTCAACATTATATTCTCAATAAATCTCTTTTGAAATTAGATAATTGTTAAATTGGCTTACCTAGCGGGCTGGGTTAGGTGGTATCACGACTAGTTGGATTTTGGGTCGTGATAAGTTAGTATCAGAGCCCTAGGTTCTAGCTTCTACGAGTCATGAGCGAGTGTCTAGTAGAGTCTTGTATATCGGTATGATGACGTCCATACCTATCTTCGAGAGGCTATAGGTCATCTAAGATAAAATTCCTGTCTTTCTTTCCTTATTATGCGGCATTGATTCAGCTTGAAGCGTATCTCTTTGAGTTCCTTCCACTCACTAGTATGCATATGTGAGCGTTCGGTATCAGTTGTACATCGATGGCTTGTGGTTCCATGGATGAAGTGCGATATGTGTTTTGGTGATGGGCCAGTCTGGAGGACTTGAGTTCAGTTTTTGACTGTAGCTTAGGCACAATGATTTTAGTTGTGTGAGTATGTGATTTTGGACTTCTATGTCCGGTGGTGTCCCTGTGAGTGGGACTGGTGGCTCGGTTAGTGGTTGGATGGCTATATGATGAGTAGGATGTGACTTCTAAATGTGTTCAGATGGCTTTGATGTTATGAGAAAGGTTGCTTGGGATGTAAAAAGGACTATTGGATATTTGATTTTTGTCTTGATGTGTTATACAGTCTCAAGTTATGATCATGTTGAGGGATTCTTTCATGTTATTTCATCTGTGGAACGAAGTAGATTCTCATGACGTGTTGATGAGTTCAGACTCAAGAAGATTAAGTGATCGCAAGATGGTTGTGGCCATGGTAGGGTGTAGTGGCATGCCAATTTGAGGATAAGCAGGTGGGTTATCTTCTATAGGGGTAGTTTACGAATATTTGATCCTTATGATGTTGTGTGGAGAGTTTCTTTCTAGTAGTGGAATATGTGTGTTGCGATTTAGTTTGGATCGGTTGATAAAGTTGACCTGATTGTCACGAGGATGCATGAGGGCTTATCGGATGATTTGAAGTATTTTATGGGTTGTGTTGCAGGAGCTTGTGAAGGATTTAGTTGAATCTCACTGCGGGATTATGGCAGTAATAAAGTATGGGCATTGTGAATTATCAGTTGTTTTATTCTATTGCATTAGGCCAAGTGGGGGAGTGTACCATCGAAGATTTAATTGCATGGTTATATATTGTATTGGTTTCGGTACGAGGCATACTTGTGGATTGGTTATGACTCGCAGAGGTTGGTTTTGAGGATGACTTGAGTAAGGAATTTTTGGATACATGATGTATTACACCTTATGGATATATGGGAGTCTTGGAAATAGTCTAGGGTTTCTGTTCGTGATGGATGTAATGTACCAATAAAAAGGATTCACTCGGTTGCTTAGAGGTGTGAATACTTTCTTGGGTGTTATTGTGCAAATGGGGCACGGGTCGTTCAGCCCGTTTGGGCTGTGCAATCGAAATTTGAGTAAAGTGGATGACTCCCGAGAATGTTCTAATGGGTTCAAGATTCATATGTGGTATTTGAAGAAATTTTAAATATGTAAATGGCTAAGATATGATATTAGCATAGGATGGTGAGGGGACTTGCAGTATTTCTGTATCACTATGGATTATACATTTTAGTATCAGAAAGGTAAAAGGAACAACTTTAAATTCACAGAAGGTATCTTCAGAGTGAGTGTCTCGGTTGTGGTACTTTTGGCATGCTTAAGAGGGAATGCAACGACTTATGGGCCTTAGGACGCTGTGGTTTTATGCTAGGATCTCTTGTGGTGAAATTTGGGTAAGGATCGTGGTGTTTTGGCAAGGAGAAGTGTCAATTGGAGGGTAATTCGGAAGGAACTCGGAGAAATAGGATAACTTAGTAGTAGGTTGGATCAGCATGGTAATAGATAGGATCGGTTCTTTGGGTACTTATGATGTGGTGAGTCTTTACAGGTGTTTGGTAGAAATACTCTTGGGTTGGTGACCTGCGTGACTTGGTTAAGTTAGATGGATTCAGTTCTAATGATTTGGTTATGTGCAAATGGGTTTCGAAGCGTTCTCGATGATTTTTGCCACAACTTGAGATGGTTATTATCTACAGATATGAGGGGTGTGTCGCGTACTGTGATTTTCTCCTGGGTGGGATCAAGTGAAAGGTTTCTGACTGATCGAGTATGTATTTTTCTTGTGACTCAGAGTTAATTATGAGATTCCAGTGCAACCTGTGGGATTGAGAATTGTATGTACAAGGTGGTGGTTCTGTTTTAAAGGGAAGGTCTTGAATTCCTAGACAACATGGACGGTTTCAGGTGATTAGATTAATATTATTACTACTTGGTATTTCCTGAGAAGGGTGCACATTTTTAGAAGGCTCACTGTGTTTTGACTTACAAATGCTTCATTGGTATTGCGATACTCGCCTGACTAATCGACTGCTGATGTTCAGATTTTTCTATGTGGCATGGAAGCATTATAGAAGTATTTCTTGTGGGAATGATTGTGTATAAGAGATGTGTTAGTCATTCGAGTGGTGGAGTTGGGATCGGCTATGGTGAATCATGTGTTCTATGTATTTGGAGACTGGTAGTTCTCAGAAGCAGATTGTTTCGGGGTTATGGACTGTGAAGATGTGGCTAAAGTTAGCTAGATGGTGGTACGTGTTATGGTTAGGTCATTGTGGACATTTGGAAGACTATTTGTCTATTTTGGGATGACCAGAGTTGATTTGGGGGCTCATTAGTAGGCCCAATGAGGATGTGTATACTATAACGGGTTGGATTTATTGACTCAGAATTGTTAGTGTTGAGGGGTGTGGCATTCAGTTAGAGTTGAGCTTGTTCGTGTTCTGATATGTTCTATGTGTTACTCTTCTATGCTACGAGGGGTTGTGATTCGTTGGTTATATGCACACAAGGTGCGGTTCTGTTTGGGCCTTATAGCGGAGTTCGAGCGAGATAGTGATAAGGGTGTGTAATGGTCGATTTCACCTTGGTTATGATCTTTCCGGGATATGGTATATTGTGTCATTTGTTTCTCCATGGTTATGGTCATGCACTTCGTGAACTTGATGTCGAATTGCGTGTGGTTGTTGATTTTGAGCATTGTGGCTTGAGGTATTTCATATGGACCGGTGTTTGGATGGGTTATGCATTGCAAAAGGATTATGTTGGGATATGATCCTTTGTGTTAGATTCATGTGTCTTTGTCCTACTATGTGTGATGGGTTCATATCATTGCGTTGTGGTGGTACTTGTGGAGCTTGCTAGACGGTTCCCTCATTTGAGTCATTTCCCATGTTTGAGTACACTTCAATTGTTGCTTATTAGTGCACAGATTGCACGGTTGTGGCTTTAGCTTGTATTTGTGTGGCATGCCAATAGAATAGTTATCTCATCGTACATTGTATACATGGCGACTGTAGCTTGTATTGGACCTAGAACATAACTATTCCAATAAAACCTTGTTCAAAACCTTCGTACATTGCTGATGATGAAAGAAACACACAGAAACTCATAACCACTCATCATATCAACAAGTCATGGAGCTCTCTCTCGTCCGACAAGAGTCAAAACCAAATTCTAAGCCGACTTTCGATATTACCCTTCCACACATACCACAATCGAACATAACTATGTCATTGGACCTAGAATGGATACTTAACTATGCCAATATCTATGCCAATAGTACATTGTATCCATTCTAGGTCCAATAGAATAGTTATGTTCGATTGTGGTATGTGTGGAAGGATAATATCGAAAGTCGGCTTAGAATTTGGTTTTTGGCTCTTGTCGGACGAGCGAGAGCTCCATGACTTGTTGATCTGATGAGTGGTTATGAGTTTCTGTGTGTTTCTTTCATCATCAGCAATGTACGAAGGTTTTGAACGAGGTTTTATTTGATATGACTTTTATTACCGGTATCGGGTTTGTTTTGAGCAGCTATTATGCTCGAGAATTATTGCTATGAGTATGCGAGATATATGGCATATCATGTCTTTGGTTATGGTTATCTCTTGATACAACACGTTCAGACTTGTACAATGTGTAGATGCGAGATTCGGGTCTTGTAAGGAATTCCGGATGTGGGAAATTAGGTACCAAGGTTTATGGGCTAAGGACGAAGTGAGGATCTTCAGTTGTGTTGTGATGTCAGATTTATATGGAATGGGGTGACATAGGATCACCCCTGGGTATGTGCATGGTAATAATAGATGGCGATTTTATGGCTTTGGAACAACTCTAGGCACATCCGAGGACAAACGTATGTTTAAGTAGGGGAGAATGTAACGACCCGACCAGTCGTTTTGTGCATTGTCACTTCGTTCGGTGGTTTGAGGGCACGAGTAGCTCCATATGATGTATTGTGACTTGTGTGTATCGTTGGTTTCGGTGTTCGGGTGATTCGGAATTAGTTTGGAAGAATGAATTTCATGTTTGAAGTTTTAAGTTGAAGAGTTGACCAAGTTTGACTTTTGAGTATTTGAACTTGGATCGGAGTTTTGATGGTTCAGTTTGGTCTGGATGGTGAATTTGGACTTGGGAGTATTCTATGCATCAGTCTTCTTTGATGAAGGCAGTTGCTTCAGACCATATTCTATGTTTGTTCGAGTAGGACGGGGGCAGTTGCTTCAAACTCCGTCATTATAGGTATGGTTCTGGTTTGCCATAGAGATGCATTAGTCTTATTTGATCCGGGATCCACTTATTCATAAGTGTCATCTTACTTTGCTCCATATTTGGATATATCACGTGATTCTTTGAGTTCTCCTATTTATATGTCCACGCAGGTAGGAGATTTTATTGTCGTGAACCGTGTGTATCGGTCATGTTTATTTGTTATTGGTGGTTTTGAGACCAGAGTTGATATATTGTGACTTAGTGTGGTAGACTTTGATGTTATCTTAGGCATGGACTGGTTGTCACCCTATCATGCTATTCTAGATTGTCACGCCAAGATTGTGACGTTGGCTATGCCGGGTTTACCACGATTAAAATGGAGTGGTGCATTAAATTATGTTCCTAGGAGGGTTGTATCATTACTAAAGGCTCAGCGGATAGTTTAGAAGGGGTATTAATCTTATCTATCCTTTGTGAGGGATATCAGTGCCCATACTCCTACCATTAAGTTAGTTCCGGTAGTGAGAGACTTTCTAGATGTATTTATAGCGGATCTTCTGGGCATGCCGCCCGATAGGGATATCGATTTTGGTATTGACTTGTTGCCGGGCACTCGGCCCATTTCTATTCCACCATATCACATGGCCCCAGCGGAGCTGAATGAGTTAAAGGAGCAGTTGCAAGAGTTACTTGATAAGGGTTTCATTTGGCTTAGTGTGTCGCCTTGGGGTGCTACGGTCTTGTTTGTGAAGAAAAAAGATGGTTCTATGTGCATGTCTATTAATTATCGGTAGTTGAACAAGGTTACAGTGAAGAACATGTATCCATTACCACGCATTGATGACATATTTGATCAACTACAGGGAGACAGAATGTTCTCAAAGATTGATTTGTAGTCAGGTTATCATCAGCTGAAGATTCGGGATCCGAATATTTCGAAGACTACCTTTAGGACTCGGTATGGTTACGAGTTCCTCGTGATGTCATTTGGGCTGACCAACACCTAGCAAAATGTATGCACCTAATGAACAATGTATTCTAACTTTATCTTGATTCATTCATCATTATATTTATTGACGACATCTTGGTGTACTATCGTAGTTGGGAAGATTATGAGCAACACCTGAGGATCGTGATTCAGATCTTGAGAGAAAAGTTGTATGAAAATTTTTTAAAGTGTGAATTCTGGCTTGATTAGGTGGCATTTTTGGGTCATGTGGTGTCGAATGAGGAGATTAAGGTAGATCCGAAGAAGATTGAAGCAGTGCAGAGTTAGCCCGGACCGTCTTCAGCTACTGAGATCCGGAGTTTCCTTGGTTTGGCCGGGTATTATTGTTGTTTTGTAGAGGGCTTCTCATATATTATGCACATATGACCAGATTGACCTAGAAGGGTTCTCCTTTCAGATGAACCGAGGAGTGTGAGGCGAGCTTTCAGAAGCTCAAGACTGCATTGACTACAACCCTAGTGTTAGTATTGCTTATGGGCTCGGGGTCCTATACTATGTATTGTGATACGTACGTGTTAGCCTTGGCACGGTGTTAATGCAAGACGGTAGAGTGATTGCCTATTTGTCTCGACAGCTGAATACCCATGAGAAAAATTATCCAGTCCACGACTTGGAGTTGGCGGCTGATAAGTGGGGATTTTGACTACTTATTAGCACATTTTAGCTTTCGTTTTAGTCCAAAACCATTTAATTGTCTTCTCGAAAACTGATGAAATGTGCTTAATTGCAAGAATATTGGAAGATGAACTCCCGAGATGAAATCTAATTCAAGAAGGAGTAATCTGAACTCAAGGACAAAAAAGGCATAAAAGCTCAATTGTGTGGACCGCAGAATATCATCTGCGTCCGCAGGTTATGAAGGAATTTCCATCAGAGACTGGTGCAAAATGCGATCCGCACATGAATTGTGCGTCCACAAAAGCTGAGCTAGAAGCAAAGTTCAGAGAAGATGCATTCCACATCTCCCAGAAGTGCGGACCACACAACAATTGCGGACCACACAACAATTGTGCGGTCGCAAAAGAAGAACTATGCGGCCGTAGATACAATTGTGCGGACCGCAGAATAGCAAGGTGCAGCCGCAATTACAATTCTGCGGACTGCAAAAAGAGTGCGTTGCGGCTGCAGTTTAGAATTATGCGGCCGCAGACTTCCAATCCTGTCAAGCTGAAGAAAAGTGCGGACCGCACATGGAATTGTGCGGCCGCAGAACCTCCAAAATAGCATTTTTGTCTGAAATTTGCATCCCTATATAAATAGACAAGTTTCACATTTTAGGTCAACTTTTTACATCAGCTGCTACAGTAGCCGTTTGCTTATACTCTTTTTAGTAGTTTTTCATATTTTGAGCTATTTTAACTTAGATTGTATCATTTTAATTAGCAATATGAGTTTAATTATCATTTCTTCTTCTATTTCTTCCATTTCAAGCATGAGTAGCTAGATTTTTATTCGGGTTGTGACCCAACCCTGGGTTGTAACCCACCCCTAGTGTGTAAACTTAATGGGAATTTAATTTAATTCTTGTTTATGGTTAGGTGTTTATTATTTAGCCTTGTTCTTGCTTCTATTTGTGGAATTAATGGTTGCAAACATTAGTTCATGCCTATTTGACTTGGTCTCTACTTGAGAAAGAGAGACTTAGTCTAGGAAAACTTGCCTAATAAGAAATTGGGTCAATCGAGAGATTGATAAGCTCAATTAAAGGGTTGAACCTAGAGATAGTAACAACCCGACTTGAGCTTTTATCAACCGTTTTGTTCAATACCCATTTGGACTTGAGAAATTCAAATTTGGCAAAATCACTCTCTGACCGAGAGGTATTGAGTGGGTAATTGAGGGTTGATAGCTATAATACACCCCTACCAATAAAACAAGCTTTAAAGTTTATATCCCATTCGGCAAACACTTAGGTGAAGGTCATAGCCCTATTCGTTTTATAACATTTGGAAAACAACAAAAATAATTTCCTAGTTTTATTTCTCAATTTGCAACCGTAGTGTAAATTACACTTTAAAACAACCCAATTTTGTGGAAGTGCAAATTTAGATATACAAACTGACACGCTACGATATACACTACTAATCCATATATAGCTCCCCACGGAATTCGACCCCGACTCTTGTTGGGTACTATCATTGCATGGACCATTTTTATAACCTTGAATTGAGGTGTGAAATTGGACGAGATCAATATTTGGCATTGTTGCCGGGAGCTAAAAAAATGGTGTTAGCTATATATGTATGTGTGCTTTTGGGATATCTTATTTTCCTTCCTTGCTACTAATGTGTGAGTATTGTAGGTGCAACATCATGGCAAAAAATGATCTCAAAAACATAGCTTTTGGGGATGTGGACATTGAGGATGATCAAATGGATGAGGCTCCTCTTGAACCTCAAGCTAATAGATGAGGCCGATCACCTCAAGACAATGTTCCCAGTCCACCCCACCTCCAGCACGAGCGGCTCCACACCGGGTGTTGTCAAATGAAGGGTATGCAAGTGCTATATTCCCTCCCTATATTAGGCCAGACAACTTCCAAATAACCAACGTGATGCTCACTTTACTCGAGCAATGAGGGTTCTTCACTGGTGCACCAGGTCAAAATGCATATAAACACTTGAAGGGTTTTGAAGATACGTGTTGGGGGTGCAAACAAACTAATATCTCCAAGGATGGTTTGAGGCTAAGGTTTTTTCCCTTCTCTCTACGGGGGAAAGATCTAGATTGGTTGGAGCATTTTCCAAATCATTCCATTCATACGTGGGATGAATTAGCGGAGAAATTTATTTCTAAGTACTTCTCTCCCAGGAACATGGCTATTCTTCGGGATGAAACTCTAGCATTCAAGCAAGAGCCCAATGAACCACTACACGAGATATGCGAAAGGTATAGAACAATGGTGAAAGAGTGCGCCAACAACGATATGACGGAGAACATGATTTAACAAACTTTCTATCGGGGGATCAATACAACCAACCAATGTGTAGTGAATCAACATGCCGATGGGAAATTCATGACTATGCCTTATGCGGAGGCGTGTGATATCTTGGATGAGATGTCAGATACTTCATCGGCGTGGAAATCTCCGGCCAATGTTCCACAAGGTGATCCCAATGTGATTCACCTTCACAAAGAGTTGCATGATCATGGACAAGCCATAGCCGAGTTGACTACCACCATGAACCAATTGGAAAAGGCTCAACTTCAACAAGTGAAAAACCCGAGGCAAGTCAATACATTGGAGGGAGTAGGTATGATGGTGAACAAGCGAAGAACAAGAAGTCCACAAGTGCAACAAAGAGTGGACAATTTTGTACAAGATGATAGTGGATTTGATCAAGATGAATCTTATAATGACCAAGAAGAGGAGGTCCAATATGTGAATAACTTTCAAGGGAAAAGAAACAACTTCCAAGGCCCTAGTCAACAACAATAGAGACCTTCAAATAATCAAGGCAATTGGAATTCTCACAATCAAAGCAATTAGAATAACAACAACAATCAAGAAAATTGGAGTAGAAGCAATAATCAAGGGAATTGGCATAACAATAATAATCAAGGCAATTGGGGAGGCAACAATCAAGGTGGGTGGATTAACAATCAAGGAAATCGGGGCTCGAGTTTTCAAAGTCCCCTGATGTATCAACAACCGAGAAACCCACCTCCTTATCCTTTCCATGGTCCTTGTTCTTCCAACAATGGGCCGTATTGAGAACATGTTCAAGCAAATGATGGAGAAAAATGCCGATTCCGATGCCCAACTTGCTTCACACAACACATCGATCCGTAACCTAGAGGTGCAAATGGGTCAAATCTCTCAAGCTTTAAATTCTCATCCTAAGAAGGCACTACCAAGTGATACAGTGGTGAACCCGAAGGGTGGGAACAATACAGGGCATGCCATGGCCGTTACTACAAGAAGTGGAAGATGTGGGAATGCACCCACCGCAAGTCAAAGACAACTTGTGGATGATGAGCAAGTGGTAGAAGAAGAGGAGATCCCGACAAATGTAGTGCAAGCAAATGATGAAGTACAGATTGATATTGATGACACAGTGGAAGAGACTCAAGAGGAAGTGAACCCGTATAGGGAGCATGATATTGACATACCGGAACCAGTAGCGCAAAAGGCTAAGGCACCATTGCCTAAGACACCTCCTCCATATCCTCAAAGGCTTGCCAAGAAAAATGGCGAGAATCAATTCAAAAAGTACATTGATATGATGAAGAGTCTCTCGATAAACGTGCCATTAGTTGAGGCCTTAGATAAATGCCCGGATACGCAAAGTTTATGAAGGACTTGGTGAAAAAGAAGCGGTCGATGAATTTTGAAACTATCAAAGTCACTCACCAAGTGAGTGCAATTGTGCATTCGATGGCTCCTAAGTTGGAAGATCCCGGTGCTTTCACAATCCCTTGCACCATTGGAAGTTCCGAGTTTGCTAAAGCTCTTTGTGATCTTGGGGTGAGTATTAATTTGATGCCCTATTCGGTTTTCAAGACCTTGGGAATCGGGCAACCAAGACCCACATCTATGAGATTACAAATGGTCGATCATGCAATGAAGAGACCGTTGGGGGTGATTGAAGATCTATTGGTTCGTGTTGATAAGTTTATTATCCCGACAGATTTTGTTATTCTTGATTGTGAAGTGGACTATGAGGTGCTGATTATTCTTGGTAGATCTTTC
>AWOL01S0037184.1:27303-40239 GCA_000715115.1 Nicotiana otophora | reverse complement strand
GCTTAGCCCCATGCGCACGGCACCTTGCGGCGCTACTTGGATGAGGCCTCGCCGTTCTGTTGCAAACATNCTCGCTGTTCCGTTGCCAAAAGACATCAGCCGCCACGAGCGATGCCAGACACAACTCACAACAATTGATGGAAATTGGCACATACTTAGCTCAGCCCCATGCGCATGGCACCTTGCAGCGCTACTTGCACGAGGCCTCGCCATTCCTTTTCCAAAAGCCATCAGCCGCCACGAGCAATGTCGCCTCCCAATGTTGCCCACAACAACCGATGGAAATCGAAATGTACTAGGTTTAGCCCCATGCGCACGGCTCACCGTTCCGTTGCTAAAAGCCATCAACTACCACGAGCGATGTCGCCTCCCGATGTTGCCCACAACAACCGATGGAAATTGGAACGTACAGAGTTTAGCCCGATGCGCACGGCACCTTACGGCGCTACTTGCACGATGCCTTGCCGTTCTGTTGCCAAAAGCCATCAGCTGCCACGAGCGATGTCGCCTCCCGATGTTGCCCCAACAACCGATGGCAATCAGCACGTACTTAGCTTAGCCCCATGCGCACGGCACCTTGCAGTGCTACTTGCACGAGGCCTCACCGTTCCGTTGCCAAAAGCCATCAGCCACCACGAGCAATGTCGCCTCCCGATGTTGACCACAATAACCGATGGAAATCGGAACGTACTGAGTTTAGCCCAATGCGCAAGGCACCTTGCGGTGCTACTTGCACGAGGCCTCGCCGTTCCGTTGCCAGAAGCCATCTGCTGCCACGAGCGATGTCGCCTCCCAATGTTGTCCCCAACAACCGATGGCCATCGGCACGTACTTAGCTTAGCCCCATGCGCACGGCACCTTGCGGCGGTAGTTGTACGAGGCCTCGCCGTTCCGTTGCCAGAAGCCATCTGCTGCCACGAGCGATGTCGCCTCCCAATGTTGTCCCCAACAACCGATGGCCATCGGCACGTACTTAGCTTAGCCCCATGCGCACGGCACCTTGCGGCGGTAGTTGTACGAGGCCTCGCCGTTCCGTTGCCAGAAGCCATCTGCTGCCACGAGCGATGTCGCCTCCCAATGTTGTCCCCAACAACCGATGGCCATCGGCACGTACTTAGCTTAGCCCCATGCGCACGGCACCTTGCGGCGGTAGTTGTACGAGGCCTCGCCGTTCCGTTGCCAAAAGACATCAGCCGCCTCGAGCGATGCCAGACACAACTCACAACAATCGATGGAAATTGGCACATATTTAGCTTAGCCTCATGCGCATGGCACCTTGCAGCGCTACTTGCACGAGGCCTCGCCGTTCGATTGCCAAAAGCCATCAGCCGCCACGAGCAATGTCGCCTCCCGATGTCGCCCACAACAACCGATGGAAATCGAAATGTACTGGGTTTAGCCCCATGCGCACGGCACCTTGCGGCACTACTTGTACGAGGGCTCGCCGTTCCGTTGACAAAAGCCATCAGCTACCACGAGCGATGTCGCCTCCCGATGTTGCCCACAGTAACCGATGGAAATCGGAATGTACTGAGTTTAGCCCGATGTGCAAGGCACCTTACGGCGCTACTTGCACGATGCCTTGCCGTTCCGTTGCCAAAAGCCATCAGCTGCCACGAGTGATGTCGCCTCCCGATGTTGCCCAAACAACCAACGGCAATCGGCACGTACTTAGCTTAGCCCCATGCGCACGGCACCTTGCGGCGCTACTTGGATGAGGCCTCGCCGTTCTGTTGCAAACATCCATTAGCCGCCACGAGCGATGTCGCCTCCCGATGTTGCCCACAACAACCGATGGAAATCGGAATGTATTGAGTTTAGCCCCATGCGCACGGCACCTAGCGGCACTACTTGCACGAGGCCTTGCCGTTCCGTTGCCAATATCCATCAGCTGCCACGAGTGACGTCACCTCTCGATGTTGCCCCCACCAACCGATGGCAATCGGCACATACTTAGCTAAGCCCCAAGCGCACGGCACCTTGCGGTGCTACTTGCACGAGGCCTCGCCGTTCCGTTGCCAGAAGCCATCAGCTGCCACGAGCGATGTCGCCTCCCAATATTGCCCCCAACAACCGATGGCCATCGGCACGTACTTAGCTTAGCCCCATGTTCACGGCACCTTGTGGCGCTAGTTGCACGAGGCCTCGCCGTTCCGTTGCCAAAAGACATCAGCCGCCACGAGCGATGCCAGACACAACTCACAACAATCGATTGAAATTGGCACATACTTAGCTTAGCCCTATGTGCGCGGCACCTTGCGTCGCTACTTGCACGAGGCCTCGCCGTTCTGTTGCCAGAAGCCATCAGCCGTCATGAGCTATGTAGCCTCCCGATGTTGCCCAGAACAACCGATGGAAATCAGAACGTACTGAGTTTAGCCCCATGCACACGACACCTTGCGGCACTATTTGCATGAGTCCTCGCCATTCCATTTCCAAAAACCATCAGCTGCCACGAGCGATGTCGCCTCCCGATGTTGTCCCTAACAGCCGATGGCCATCGGCACATATTTAGCTTAGCCCCATGCGCACGGCACCTTGCGGCGCTAGTTGCACGAGGCCTCACCGTTCCGTTGCCAAAAGACATCAGCCCCCATGAGCGATGCCAGACACAACTCACAACAATTGATGGCAATTGGTACATACTGAGCTTAGCCCCATGCGCACGGCACCTTGCGGCGCTACTTGCACGAGGCCTCACCGTTCCGTTGCCAAAAGCCATCAGCCGCCAGGAGCGATGTCGCCTCCTGATGTTTCCCACAACAACCGATGGAAATCGAAATGTACTGAGTTTAGCCCCATGCGCACGGCACCTTGCGGCACTACTTGCACAAGGGCTCGTCATTCCGTTGCCAAAAGACATCAGCTACCACGAGCGATGTCACCTCCCGATGTTGCCCACAATAACCGATGGAAATCGGAACGTACTGAGTTTAGCCCGATGCGCACGGCACCTTGCGGCGCTACTTTCACGATGCCTTGCCGTTCTGTTGCCAAAAGCCATCAGCATCCACGAGCGATGTCGCCTCCCGATGTTTCCCCAACAACCGATGGCAATCGGCACGTACTTAGCTTAGCCCCATGTGCACAGCACCTTGCGACGCTACTTGGATGAGGCCTCGCCGTTCCGTTGCAAAAATCCATCAGCCGCCACGAGCGATGTTGCCCACAACAACCGATGGAAATCGGAATGTACTGAGTTTAGCCCCATGCACACGGCACCTTGCGGCACTACTTGCACGAGGCCTTGTCGTTCTGTTGCTAATATCCATCAGCTACCACGAGTGATGTCGCCTCTCGATGTTGCCCCCACCAACCGATGGCAATCGGCGCGTACTTAGCTTAGCCCCAAGCGCACGGCACCTTGCGGTGCTACTTGCACGAGGCCTCGCCGTTCCGTTGCCAGAAGCCATCAACTGCCACGAGCGATGTCGCCTCCAAATTCATTTTTCATCATTTCACAATTTATATCTCCAGCCAATAAAGTAGCGTCAATTATTATTAGTTCCAAAGAGTTATCATGCATAAGTCATGCTGAGGTCGTACTGCCCGATCCAACATATAAATATAAATTGTGCACTGCCGAGGGTCGGACGACACGAACCAACATATAAATATAAACATGCCAAGGCGAACGGCTAGCTCCCATGAGAGTAGTGGAAATTTACCCCGCCCGCGGAATTTATTTTCGATGTGGTTGCACATAGATTTCTTAATTTATTATAATATTTCTTAATTTAGTTTTCAAAAATATGAAATTCAATGAAAACTTTCAAGTCTCGAAATCCTCAAATTTAACTCTTATCAAGGCAAAACAATAAACATAATCAACTAACGGTATCAACATGGCATGGTGTAAACCTAAAACTACCCGAATATAAGCATAATTAGCAGTTACGCATGGACTCTCGTCACCTCGTGCTTACGTAGCCCTCGCAAGTAGAAGCACATATTAAATGAATTCACCTATGGGGTTAATTCCCACTTACAAGGTTAGAAATGAGACTTACCTCACTCCGCAATTCCATAACCTGCTCCAAATCCTCTCCAACAATTCCAACTGATGTCCGTCACTCCAAAACTAGTCAATAAATGTGCAAACCCAATAATATATACTCTAACACTCATTATAATTCAATTTACAACAATTTCCAACTTCACTCGAAAAGTCGATAAAATCACCCTCGAGCCTATGTGCCCGTATTTCATTCTCTCTAACCAATATATGATTTCACCCCAATATTAAGATGTCCTAGCTATGTGGTTTCACTCGTGAAATGGTTGAAATTAGATGCTTTCAGATTTTGGCACATATCGTGAGAATATTGATTTGAAAGACAAGTTTGTCGTATCTCTAGTCCTCTCATATAGGATCAACTATTGGCAAGGGTTAAACTGTCAGAATGATAATAATCTCACAAGTGTTCAACTTTGTTTTTTCATCCTCATTGGCTTGTGGCATATCTATTCCTTGTGTTAGTTAATATTAAGAGCCTAATGCAACTACATGTATTTTGAAACCCATATCATATTCAGGGTGCCAGAATATTCTCACTTTGAGTTAAACTGATTTTCTCTACATTTCAAGAGGCGACTGGTGTCACGTACTTGGCTAGTTCTCTTTGAGTCCTACTATTGCCGAACAAGGCACATATGGATTGAAACAATTGTTGTTGTCCTTTTCATGACTCATAGTCTTACAAGAATAGTTGATGCTAATGTCTTTCTCCTCCCGATCATGCCTCTCATAGATCACATGACTAAAATGATTCACTTCTTTTACATCTTAAGATCATGTACATGGTCCCTATATTATTAATGCCTACTAGGCAACTCTATGCCTCATTTGTCGAATCAATGATGTTATCATAATGATTAACGATGTCAGCGCTATTGGTAGTAAGCTGCATATCTCATAGAATATAACCACCCGAAATGCTCTGCTAGTACATTGATGAAATTTTGAAATAAAAAATACTTCCAGCCCAATCTCATACCTCATGTTTTCCTAATTATAGTAACCTATGGGGGTTGAATATTCAAACATATCAAAGAAGAAGCATCATCCCGTGATCAAATATATTGGATTGGAAGTTTTATGTTCATATGCAAGCTAGCACACCTTAAATTAATTGTTGGAGGTCGCCAAAGGTTTAATTGGGTGTTCGGCGTAGGGATTTATAGTTTAAGAAAGTGAACGGGTTATTCGCAAGATTTTCATTATGAATATATTGGATAAATTGATAAGGAATGTAAAGCATGTGTAGTCACATTAGGCCTTATGAAATCTTGAAGGAAATAGGCCAAACTATGAGTATGATGTGTGCCTATTATCGTCCTTCATGTACCCGGTGTTTTATGTGTCTATGTCTAAGAAGGTAGTTGGAAATACTTTGTCTGTCGTTCCGGTGAAAGCTAGTGAAGGTGAAGTTAATGGATAATTGGATTGTGAGGGGTATCTATTAGCCACCTTTGTTGGATAAGTCCAAGATTTGAGATTGTCTATGTTGATGTGTTATGGTGCAGTCTGTAAGTCGAGGAGGCCACCTTGAGGGCCAAAAGTGTTAAGGAAATAAAATCTTCTCACTTGAGTGTATAGTCAAATGACTGTGGATCGAAAGGTTCTTTCTTTGTGTTACGATTTAAATATGTGCAGTTCATGTCCAGATGCCACTTTAAATAATGCAATGCTGGTAATGTTGAAATTTATATTATTTGTATGTTATGATGCTTTGTTGAGTTGTGGATGTGTTGTTAGGAGTTGTTTTGGTGTTACTCTGGTAGGTGGATAGGCCCAATTACAAGGGAGACTCTGCCAAAATGTCTGAAAAATTTGGGAGTTAGTAAAATTTGGGAGCTTAAGATGCGTGGAAGAAGAAACGAGTTATGTTAAGTATTTGGGGACGGACTCTACTCCTCATTCGAGGAGGAATGTTCTTAAGTGGGGGAGAATGTAGCACCCGAAAAAGTTTGCAGTACATAAGCGTTATTTAGAAAGTTGATGTGTGTTAATTGTATTATTTTGTGTGCAGTGAGGACTATTAATATGATGGATATCAATTGGATATGAGAATAAGTGTACGAGGCACATTATAAGTGATGTGGGGTCTAAGGAGAGCCCTAAGTCCAAGTCAAGTTGGAAATGACATGATTGACTAAAGTTCCAAATAAGTACACACAAGACCAAACTTTTGACGATCATATCTACATATATATAGGGATTTATGCTATTAATAACCTATCAAATGAAAGATCTTTGAGTCTAGTTTCTAACGCTTCAAACCGTTCATCAGTTGGACAATCCTACAAGGAGTTATGACTCAATTACCAAAGGCTGGCATAATGTGATTCCACGGCCAATTCTACGACTGCAAAATGGTCGCACAACTTACAAGTTTAGTCCAGTTCTGGGCACCAGTTTTGCGGTCCATTGTGCAGACCGCATACGCGTTCTGCAATCCATTTTGCGAGCGTAGATCTGAGTTCGGAGAGTTCATTTTCCTATTTTTATAACCCGACCCCATTTTGATAAATAGCCTTTGGGGCTCATTTTGAAGACAAAAACCTAATATTTTTAGAGAGAAGTGAGAGTGTTCTAGAGAGCGAAAGAAGCTCAAGTGCTTTGTTCATCAAGATCTTGTCCAAGCGTTGAAATCCAACAAGGAAATCTCACAATATCTTCACTCAAGAGGTAAGGATCAAACCCTAGTCTTCAATTTCGAGTTTGGGGTAAAAGATGGTGTATGATTCTTAGGTGTAAGAGTGTTATTTATATATGCATGTACTAATAAGGTTTGTGGGAAGATTGTTGAGCTCAAATAAGTAAGGATTGAGTTGTGAATTGAAATAAATCTTGTGGAAGAACCTTGTAACCTATTTTCACACCTAGTGTTTAATAAAATGCTCGAATGACCTGAGACAAAGAAAATCTTCCTAATTATGGTTCACTTTCGTTATGTTTCAAATTGGATTTAAGTTGCTAGGATTTTCGGTACATTGTCGTAATTTAAGGAAAGCTCAAAGCGAGGTATGTTGGCTAAACTACTCTCTTATGAATTCCATGATGTTCTCGTAAGTTTCAAGTATGGTTGGTTCAAGTTCTTTATTCTCTTGTTTCAAGTTGTTCCCAATAAATTCAGTCGTCCTGAGTAAGCAAAGGGTTGATAATTATGTATTCAAAATGTGTTCCGAATGGTCCTATCACATTATGTTATCCTTCGGGATTGTGTTCAAGAATGATATGTGTGTTAAAATGTTATGGCTTTGTGTCGTGTTTCAAA
The DNA here is from genome assembly GCA_000715115.1 of Nicotiana otophora. Lineage (NCBI taxonomy): Eukaryota > Viridiplantae > Streptophyta > Magnoliopsida > Solanales > Solanaceae > Nicotiana > Nicotiana otophora. The sequence goes on along the minus strand of AWOL01S0037184.1, from coordinate 32,959 downwards.
TGAAAGCTAGTATGCCAAACTGTGTGAGAAAAACTCAATATGCTTAAGACTCTTAATTGCTCATATGTGTATCTAAAGTCTTGATTGAAAATGTCTTATAGTTTATAATCTATAAAGATGGTTTGAAGTGAAATAAGTGAATTGGGGATATAAATTGTGGCCAAAGTGCCAAGAGTGAAAGTTATACTTGTGGACAATGGTTCCAAAGAAATGAAATGATATGAGAAAGATTATGATAGGAGCTTTGATTCACCTATTCCAAAATTGACTTTGAAAATAGAATTGCCTAAATGCTTACGAACTCAAGTGATGCCCATATGTGGCCGTTTTAACTAATATTGTGCTTTGTAAGTAGCTTCAGTGTGTTTTGCGTTCGTACATATTATTGGGTGGAAATTGTGTATTGCCCTTTTTGTGGAAAAGTGTTTCAAGAATAAATGATATGTTACTCATTTATGATTTTAACTTGTACTTCAATTGCCAACCATTTTACTCCATTTCTTGGAAAGAAGTCCATTGTGTTTAAAGTCTTCATTGCTGATGAACATAAAGTTTTGATTTCCGAAATATTATATATGTTGATAATTATGATGATGAAACATGATAGGGATAAACTGAAAGTGTTGAATATCAAATATGGCCACCGTGCCTTGAATAATTAATCTTGTGAATGGTCAAAAGAGCCAATGGAATATTGTTGTTGCGATTGGTTGAAAGTACTAATGGAGATTTATACAATGTGAAATATGATGAGGTAAATATATTTGTATTTATGTTATCTTTGTGTGCAAACAAAAAATGTTTTTGGGAGTATGGATAGTCACCGAGGAAGGGTAGGTTGAAATAACCTAACCCCGAAACTACACGTGCCGGTGTAGGAGTGGATGGTGATTATTCCCCTTATTTGGGATGAGATTGATGTGATAAAATTATTTACCCTTAATTGGGATGAGATGATTGATAGAAAAGTATGATATCGATCCACACGGCATTGTGGTGAGATGGCCTAGCCGATCGGGTCGTGATCGGACGCCATGCCACACACATGGTGGTGATTGTGCTGGAAATTGTAATTGAAATTGTGATTGTGGTTGATGTGTCGAATGCGATGGCCTAGCCGATTGGGTCATGACCGGACTCCGTGCTAAAAGTACGATCGTAATGATATTGTTAACATTCGTATTATGAACGCTGATATTGTGATCAATGGTATATCGGTGCTAAAGATCTCCCAACCAAAAATAATATGATCTTCATATTTTTGAAATTAATATGTCTTAACTTGATAATTGGATATCATTTATTGTTGATTGTTGTTTCCATGGTTTTCCCTTTTATGTTGACATTCTATTTTGAAAGAGGATAGTTATCTTTACATACTAGTACTATTCCATATGTACTAACGTCCCTTTTGTCAGGGGCGCTGCATCTTCAATGGATGCAGGTGGTTCATCAGCGGGCAGCTTTGGTCCTCATTAGCAGTCACTGTCTGTTCAGTAGGTTTTGTTGAGCCCTACTCTATTACGGGCTTTAAGTCATCTTACGTTGTATTTTGTACCATGAGATATAGCCGGGGCCTTGTCGCCTACACTTCTATTCTTCACTTCTATTTCACTTAGAGGCTCCGTAGACAGGTTGTGAGTGGTATTCGATGATGGGAATCGAACTAGAAATGTTGATCTTTGGAAAATATGTTTTACATTATATCTATAAACTTGTAATAATTTGGAAATTATAAATGAAGTTGCTAATGGAAATGAAATCAGAGTTGCTAATGAAATCTTTTCAATATTTGATTAATGGAGTACATCTTCTCTTTGTTCATGGATAAGTTTGGGTAGAAGGAAATCTAATAGGCTTGCTCGACCGGGTTTATTCAGTTGAGCGCCGGTCGCGCTCCTCAATTTTGGGGCGTGACATGTTAATTGTTTATTATTGATTAAGGGTGTTATTTATCTTATAGGTGATTAAGAATGATATTGATTATAACAATTTGAGATTTTAGAATTATCTAGGAGCAAGAGGATGGGTTGTTGGGTGTAGAAACACCGTTAATAAAGGCTATGATGCTTTATGCCCACCAAGTGTTTGGTAAAATATCTAAGTGACTAAAACATGAGCATTATTGCTAATATTGGTTCCTCGTGTTATATATTGCCAAAGTGTATTGTTGAAAGAGGCAACAAACATTGTGATACGCTTAAAAAGGCCAAAGTAAATGTATGTGAGGCAAAGTCTCTATGTTTGTGAATGTTTATGAATCTCCCTTTGTCTTATTCTTTATGACAATTATGAATTGCATCATAAAGTAATTATACCTCAATTCCATGAATAGTAGTAGAACTTTTGATCTCTAGATAACATAGTTTCATAATTCATTCAATATCCCATGAGCCTCAATTATGACATATCAATTTATTATGAATGCATGTCTCAGTCCAATTCTATTAGACATTCCAGTATCATGTAACACAATATGATTCAGTATTTAACTATCATGTATTGCAGTATGATTCTCAGTTCCTGATTTTAAAATCCTGAATGTTGAACACCTGTATTTGGGCCTCAGGCTGCAATTTATGCTTTATGAATCTGTGGGCCGGAGGCCGTTGTTTATGCTTTATGTATCGTTTGGCCTGAGGCCCCAGTTATGTATATGTATACTTGGATCCGAGGCCGCAATTTGTGCACATATATTTTGACAAGATGGTAGAACAGGTTGTAGAGAAATCTTCTCCGCATGCAGGACCCATCAAAGCCTTGGCGGACAGGTTAGCAAGCTTGCAGTACGATATTTATCCGCTTGGTACTTCTGTTTTCCATTTCTTTCAGCAGCAGCAGAAATAGATGGTGTCTTTAAGAGAACAAATATACCACATGAAAAGTGATCACTTTATGCCCTAGAAACCCTGAAGTCCTCAAGTCACTTCTCTTCCTCCCATAAGTACATTCTCACCCCAATGATTTTCCCCTCCTCGGATTGATTATCCTCTTTCTAGCTTTTTCTCTCCCCAAAGAAAAAGCCATATAGCTGCTCATAACTCATTTTCTCAAACTATTAAAGAACCCAAATTTGACATTGCAAAATTAGTTTGGGGAAGTTAAGATGCACATGTAGCCTTGAGACACGTGAAATGAAGAGGGAGGTAGGAGAAAGCTCCAAAAATGCCAAATATGAGAACCTCATGATCTCTACCCTCCAAATACCAAGCCTCTATGTTGCTGAACCACAAAGTGATTTAGAGGAGGTAACATCTTAAGGGTCTGATACCAAACAAACAGAGCAGCTTACTTATGTTTCTATCCAAGAAGTTCCAACAGAGGATAGTTTCGAGGTAAGTACTATTTCCTCCCAATATTCTTCAGAAGAAGAACTTCCTCCCATTTTCATGAATCCGCCCATGGAGCCAAAGGTCTCCGAAGTTGAAGATGATTATTATGGGATGACCTATGAGTCAATTCCAGAAATGAGATATGATTCGGAAACAGCCAAATAGGTAGGTACTGGTTTCCATACCATTACCTTGGATGATATAAAAGTCTCAATATTGCCCCAAAGAATCCAAGATTTCTACACTTGGATGGTGACCAAGAATTTGGCAGAGCGATCAGAATTCACTTTTCACCATTAAGGTATTCTTCGAGACTAGTGGAATTCCCTTGGGTTACAGGACAATAATGCTTTCCTTACTTCCCAAAATTTTACTTCAAACATTAGAATCTTGCATGAAGTTTTCTGTGGCGATGCTGGCCAAAGGCATGCAAAACGTCAAAGACAACCTTTTTAAATGAAGTGTTTATCTTTGGAAAGAGATATCATTGACAAATATTTCCAGAAAAAAATGGCAAAAATCCTTTTTGGGCTGGGTGGGGATGTCAATCTAAAATAATAATTTGTATCATCCCTACCAATGATGTTGGCTGGTTGAACCATGACATCATAAAAGCTAAATACCAGTCAATAACTGCTCCAAAAATTAGTTACATTAGGTAAGCCATTTTTTTATGCTGTTGATGATATATGTGCAAAAAGCTCTACTCTAAATCAGACAATGAAGAATGATCCAACACTTGATAGAGCTTGCCCAGGTCAGACTTTATCATATGAAAGAATGATTTCTCATGCGAGGCGCCAAGGAAGAAGTTCCAAAGATTCAGGTTTCCAAAATTCTCAAGCGACATGGCCAACTTCAGATGGAAAAAAATACTTTAGAAGGGGAAGGCAGGGTAATGCAAGAGGAAATAAATCATGTTTTGTTTGTAATACAATATGACATTTTGCGAGGAATTGCCTGCAATCGAAGCAGTGTATTAGACTTCTCTCTGAAATTACAAACTACAAAAGCTTTCATTTAAGTGAAGATGACGATCATGAATCCGTTTTCTCACTTGAAGATGATCCCACAGAAGAGACTCTATTTTCCCTGGATGTTTATGAAGAATATCGTGATGATTATTATCAAATTTCAGAACCAAATCCAAAGGTCAAAGAAGATATCCACAGCATCACGGTGATCCCGCAAGCAAAAATTAAAGTCTATGCATCCAAGTGGGATAAACAAACACATGTCATAGCTTTCGACCACTCTCACCTTAAAAAGCCAATCAAGGCTACTTTTTCTTTCCATATGATACATCCCATGTACCACTCTCCTTGTGGATATAATCCAGAGTATTTCTTTGAATGAATAGATGGAAGCATGTCCGACCATGGAATGGACTGTGCACTTTGACATCGAAGGTAGAAATGTGCAGTGGTTCAAGGTTCCTTTCGCAGGTCACTGCCCATGGGAAATTGAATGTTCGTTCCAAGAATGCCTTGAGGAGATAGCAGAATACTATCGGGTGCCCAAAAAGAAAAACAAGAAAGTTAGAAAGAAAAAATGCAAATCATCTGTAGAATGCCTTCGAGAAAAGTATGAAAAAGGTGACCCATCACTTGGCTTGCTCAGCTCCTAGGTAAGTATAAATACCTTGTCAGCTATAACCCTCGGCAATGGCCAAAATTTCAAGAGAAAATGCCAGGCCAATCACCCTAGTTGGGAAGATGATGATGTAGCCACTTTTTCCAACAATCCTGAAATACTAATATATAGCCCTGTTAGCAACTGTGGCGCCTCATTAATTACCAAGGGACTAAGGCCCTGCACAAACCGGCGCACTCTAGCCTCCATAGTGGGCAACATGTAAATAACATACTTGGGCAGGTACACGAATCTCATATGGTAATCCCACACACTCTGGATACCTTGCCTCAGGTTCTCAGAATTAGCAGCACGGGCTGCCTTAGTCTCGGCAGGCAAGAAATGATCAATGAAGGCACCGGCAAACTCACCCCACTTTGCCGAAGGGATCCCTTCTTCACGGGACTCCTCCCATAGTTCAAACAAAAACTATGCCGCCTCTTTCAGGTGGTTGGAAGCCAATTCCACAGCCTCCATCTCATTAGCACGCATAACTCGGAGAGTTTTGTGCATCTCATCAATGCAGTCCTGGGGGTCCTCCTATGGGTTAGTGCCCGTGAACACTAGAGGATCCAATTGGAGAAACGTGTTCACCCTGGAACTAGTAGAATCCCATGGCTGACTGGAAGAAGTGGGTGCAACATTAGATCTCTGGGCCTGGGAAGCCGCTATCTGAGCCAACATCTGTATGG
>AWOL01S0037184.1:0-27054 GCA_000715115.1 Nicotiana otophora | reverse complement strand
CGGAATGGAGATGTGTATAAGAGGCAGGCCTTAGTCTCGGCAGGCAAGAAATGATCAATGAAGGCACCGGCAAACTCACCCCACTTTGCCGAAGGGATCCCTTCTTCACGGGACTCCTCCCATAGTTCAAACAAAAACTATGCCGCCTCTTTCAGGTGGTTGGAAGCCAATTCCACAGCCTCCATCTCATTAGCACGCATAACTCGGAGAGTTTTGTGCATCTCATCAATGCAGTCCTGGGGGTCCTCCTATGGGTTAGTGCCCGTGAACACTAGAGGATCCAATTGGAGAAACGTGTTCACCCTGGAACTAGTAGAATCCCATGGCTGACTGGAAGAAGTGGGTGCAACATTAGATCTCTGGGCCTGGGAAGCCGCTATCTGAGCCAACATCTGTATGGCTCCCCTATGATCAACATTAGAAGCACCAGAATCGGAAGTTGGAACTGGAGGTGGAACTGGAATATCAGTTGGAGGGACCGTTGCACCCTCAGTTAGTGTAGGGATATGTGCGGTCTGTTATGTTGTAGTAGAGTCAGGTAGCGTAGTAACTGGAGGAATATTCTCACTCCTTTGGTGCTCACCCACATCATTAAATATAGAATCAATTGCCACTCCTGGGGTGACATTGGCTCTTTGGCCAGTTCTTGCCTTCTTCTTAGGTGACATATACTGAAAGTTAGAGCAAATCATGAGTTAAAGAAGGAACAATCTTACAATCATCCTTATTGCAGGATCGAGAACATGAATGAAGGGTATTATTCCTAAATGCCCATGTAGCATCCTAATTATATATGTGGTCAACAACATACCGATAAGAAGGACTCTACTAGACACATCCTAGGACATTTTTAAACCTTTGTCTATGTTATCAAGTTTGTCACGCCCCAAACTCGTGGAGCGCGACCAGCGCTCATCCGAGTGAACCCGGCCGAGCAAGCCTGTTAGATTTCCTTCTACCCAAACTCATACATTAATGGAGATAATACATATTTTCATTAATTAGCCAATAAGGTGATTATGTCTACAATACCAATTCATTACTAATAGTTTCATCATTTTAAAGTCTCAAAGTTCACACGCATTTTTCATAGTCTGAAATGGAACAAGTAATACAACCACAACGAAACAGTGTTTGACCTTCCCAGCGCCAATATACAACCCACACTATGTCTACTGAGCCTCTATAGATAAAGAAGAATACTATGATAATGCCGGCAATAAGGCCCCAGCTATACCTCAGACACAATACACAAGGAACAAAAGATACATGACCCCCAAATGAAGTGGGGCTCACCAATGAAGCTGGGAAGAGGGTGTATCGCTGTCACTGATCAATGTCTCATGCTATGGAACCACCTGCATCCATTTAAGATACAGCACCCCAGGCAAAAGGGATGTTAGTACCGTCGAATAGCACTAGTATGTATAACTAAACATCTTCTCAATAGAATGAATAAAATTACGAGGAGGAACAATTATAAAATCAATTAAAGCCTCGAACAATACAAAAACATCAAGTTTGAACCACATAAATGTTCAAGTAAATTTCCATATTTTTAAGTTGGAGACCCTGAGTACCGATGTATCATTGTTCACAATACCATTATTCACAATACCAATACCATCATACTTTTAGCACGGAGTCCGATCATGACCTGATCGGCTAGGCCATCTGAATAGAGACATTGACCACAATCATTCTCAATACTAATACCATCGTACCTTTAACACGGAGTCCGATCACGACCCGATCGGCTAGGCCATCTCATTAGAGATATCAACCACAATAACAATTTAAATTATAATTTCCAATACAATCACTACCATGTATGCGGTATGGTGTCCGATTACGACCGATCGGCTAGGCCGTCTCATTCGAGACATCAACCTTTTTATACCAGTCATTTCATTTCATACTTCTTTCACATCTTTTCATTTCTTTGGCACTAGTGGCCAAAATTATAAAATCATTCTTGGAACTTGGCCGTATTTCATAATTCAAATTCTTTTTCCACTTTCAAATGTCATCATCGTCAACAACAACAATAAGGCTTTTCAATTTAATACTTTAAATACTCATGGGAGCAACTAAGAATCTTAGGCACATAGAGACTTTTCACACAATTTGGTATAACAACCTTCATTCGAACTTGACTTGAAGCCTTAACATTTTCAACACATATCCCATACTTTGAACACATCCTCAAATGATAAGATAACATGATAAAAGCATTTGGAATTCATATTGAACATATATCTTTCAACACGAGAATATTCGGAATGGCCAATTTTATAACGATCAATTCAGGACTTACACAAATTACACGAACACCGTGGGATTCAATTCTAAGAGAAGAGTTTAGCCAACATACCTTAATTGAGCTTCCTTAAACTCTAAAATGTTCCGAAATTCTTAGCAACTTCAATCTATTTTAGAAATTTAACAAGTTGAACGAAAATTAGGAAGATGATCACAGTTCTAGCTCATTTGACCATTTTATCAAACACTAGGTGTGCATTAAGGTCTCAAGGTCCTTTTATGGAGGATTCCATCATCCCACAACCCATTCTTTACCATTTTTAGCTCACAATCTTCCTACATCCTTTGATAACACATGCATTGTCTTGCTAATTGCCCATTATTAGATAAATTTTGAAATTTAGGGCTAGGGTGTAGAATCTTACATCTAGGATAAAGACCTTGTGAGTCTTCCTTGTTAATCTTCAAGTATTTGAGCAATAAAAGAAAGACAATTTGTTGAAGATCACTCTCCCTGTCATGCCCCAAACTTGGGGGGCGAGACCGGAACTCGGTGCCTCATATATCCTTATGTTCCAACTTACGACTAAGAGACTCTGAACATATAATGTCATACTTTGGCCATGGGTCACATTGCAAGACAATTTGTGAACGCTGACTAAACATCAATATAAAGCTGGGCCGACAAGACCGTCATAACTACTAGAGCTGGCAAACCAACAAAATATACATACAAGGATTACAAGCCAACATACGTCACTAACTGACAGGATATGTCTACAAGCCTCTATTGATGGATGTACTGTGATCTGAACAGGGCCCTGACCTATCTATAACATATATATACATATATACACAAGATGTACGTAAAACTCTAGACCCGACAACTCTGAAGGACGCATAGATTACCGATCAAGCTAATCTCGGGAAACACCTACTGAGGAGGTCTACTCGTCTGTCTGTCTGAACCTGCACGCATGAAATGCAGCATCCCTGGCAAAAGGGACATTGGTATGAAATAATGTACCGAGTATGTAAGGCAACAGAATAAGTAAAAGTTAAAACTGAACTGGTAATATAATAACTGAAAGTAACTGGGAGTCAAAGATAATCTGAAGATATGCTTACCTGCTGATACTGACTCAACACTCTCAATATAGTAAGTAAAATAGATGTCCGACCTTGTAAGGCTCGATATATATAACTGCTCTGCCCTACATCATAGGCACTCGGCCATACTAGGCTTTGTATCTCGGGCATTCTAGGCTCGCTCATAGGCGCTCAGCCACATTAGGCTCGGTATATAACTTACCATCTGATCAGAGGTTGCCCAACAGGGGCCTGCCCACCGATTATATCTCGATGGTGGTGAAAATACTGTAGTATTGTGTGTGTATATATATATATATATATATATATATATATATATAACCTCTTCTATCTTGACAGGAAGAAGACAATACTCAATTAAATATAAATTGCCGATAAGGGAGAATACCGTAATTTATGAGACTAGGATGATGTACATAACTTCAAGAATATGAACTTCTCTTTATGACTCGTTATCAAACTCGGGTAATTATGAGATCATGCCCTAATGAAGGAAGGGCTTAGCCTTAACATATCTAGAGTAGGGAAAAATTCGTATGATATTCTTGAGAAAGATTGGACAGTACTCCCTTAGAATCTCAAAATCCCGTTGCTATTATAATATAGTCTCGTATAAATTTCCAAATTCCCTCACCTTCTTTCTTGGCTTTGTCTTTCTGTATAATTCCCTTACCAAATAAATTTTGATATTAATTCAAGATAAGTGTAGGGATGACTAATATGACTTCCCTTTCTACGTGTTTGCAATGAATGTCTTAGCATATTATCCATGTGTCCTCTTAATTGATTGTCTAAAGTCAAGAGTCATTATCAAATCTTCCTCGACTTTCTGCCACGTGGGGAACTTTGTCCCCACATACAATTATCCAAAAATCCTTAATTACATGGTTAATCTCCCATTAAACCAATAATTAACCAATTACCCAGGCAATTAAGAATTATCTCAAACTACTTAAAATACTACTCATTTTTAATACACCTTATACATCATACTATCATGGTCATGTAGTACCTTGTATGGCACTAATCCAAAAATAAGATGTATTGTAGCTTGGACCATATGTTATCTCAAAATGCCAAACTTCGACGAAATTCATTTTCTTCGATTTGCTTACCCTCTCACCTTTACGAATTTACTCGTCACGTGTTTGAAATAGCATAATACTTATAATCTCCAAATAATCTTGTCCTTGAACTTATGTCAATTATCCTACGACAAATTCAACGTACAATACAACAGGGTATAACATCGTCATAATTTAATACTGCGGAGCGTAACATCAACATAATACTACGGGGCATAACATCATTCCCCCCTTTGGAAAATTCGTCCTCAAATGTTGACTAATGCATTTATCAGTCTCATAATCAGATGGCTCTTATGAATGGTTTTACTATTGTCCTTGCCATTTAGGCAACTATTCTGTGAATAATCCAAAGGCCAAGGCATTCCCCCCTTTAGGCCTCTTTCTCACACCACGACTCGTGGTCGGAATCCTTCCAATCTTGTAACTGTTGCTACCTTTTATCATGCAGCTTGTACGACTCTGACTTTGTAAATGTGCCTATGCGACTCTTCTCTCCATTTTCTTTCCTCCAGCTTTTAGCTGATCTCTAGACCTCACTTTATAAACATATACAGAGCTTAATAAGATATCACTCTGGGCATCTATAGGTATACTAAAGTGCTTCGCTCGGTACTGTGTCGAACTTACAAATATTGTTATATCTTATTTCATAGACCTGGTTATTCATCTGTATGACTTCACTACATCTAGGTAGGTCATACTATACCATAACTCTTACCTTGGTTTTATTATTATCGAGGTCTGCTACCCAATTGCAGGTTACTCTCTCGCTTCTTATCATAGATGTATAAANGAATTATCTCAAACTACTTAAAATACTACTCATTTTTAATACACCTTATACATCATACTATCATGGTCATGTAGTACCTTGTATGGCACTAATCCACAAATACGAGGTATTGTATCTTGGACCGTATTTTATCTCAAAATATCAAACTTCGACGAAATTCATTTTCTTCGATTTGCTTACCCTCTCACCTTCACGAATTTACCCGTCACTTGTTTGAAATAGCATAATACTTATAATCTCCAAATAATCTTGTCCTTGAACTGATGTCAATTAGCTTACGACAGAGTTAACGTACAATACTATAGGGTATAACATCGTCATAATATAATACTGCGGAGCATAATATCGACGTAATACTGCAGGGCGTAACATCATTCCCTCCTTTGGAACATTCATCCTCGAATGTTGACCAATGCATTTATCGATATCATAACCTGATGTCTCTTACAAATGGTTTTAATATTGTCCTTGCCATTTAGGCAACTATTCTGTGAATAAATCCAAAGGCTGGGGCATTCCCCCCTTTAGGCCTCTTTCTCACACCATGACTCGTGGTCGGAATCCTTCTAATCTTATAACTGTTTCTACCTTTTATCATGCAACCTGTATGACTCTGACTTTGTAAGTGCGCCTATGCGACTCTTCTCTCCTTTTTTTCCTCCAGCTTTTAGCCAATCCCTAGGCCTCACTTTGTAAACATATACAGAGCTTAATAAGATGTCCGTCTGGGCATCTATAGGTATACTGAAGTTCTTCGCTCGGTACTTTGTCGAACTTACAAATATTGTTATATCTTATTTCATAGACTTGGTTATTCATCCGTATGACTTTACTGCATCTAGGTAGGTCATACTATACCATAACTCATAGCTTGGTTTTATTATTACCGAGGTCTGCTACCCAATTCCAGGTTAGTCTCTCGCTTCTTATCATAGATGTATAAATCTAAGTCCTCTAATGCTTCCTCGTTACTGTTTATCTTAAGAATGACAACCCACTCTCATCTCATACTTTGTAACTCTTATCCATCCATTGTTGATTCACCTCAATATTTATCTATAATCTACCATTGATACCTTGACATTCTATGTAACACTTCCGCTAGGGCTTACGTCTCATCGGGGAACATCTGAAATGATTAGATTGATCCACCTAGTGGCGATACTATACATCCATAACCGTATTTTATAGCATCCCAATGTGACTCACCTTACATGGGTATTTTAATCCCGTACAATTCATGAAATCATCTTCAAGTCATTACTCAATTGATGGCCCAAACGTCATCCTTTATCTGTCACTATCATACCCTCATTCTACTACTAGGGCAACATTCAATCTCTTCCAAATGCTACTAGTCTTAGACTCCTTTGACTTTATTCAGGCTATACTGAGTTTTCTGTAACTTAGAGAAACCATAAGCTCTTCTTGTTTTCTTGGGCTTAATCCCGAGGACTTATCCATTTTCAACACCTTCTCACTCGCCTTTTCTTATCCTTACTTTTGTCGTCCTAAAAGCTTGTCGCTCTACCATACTTTAGCTTGTGACTTACACATATTCATTTATACTACTCGCAACCTTCCTTTAACTTTCTTGCACCATAGATTTTCTTGTGTCATTCTAGAACATCAAGCGGAACATCACATCGTTTCAAACTCTTCTTTACTCTCTTAACTAGACCTCTCGATACCTAAAAACCATAGGCTGGAAGGTTTACTACTGACGACGTTGCTATCATTCCGGAATACTGAATCCGAGCTCCTCTATCCTTCTTTCTTAAGTATGGACTATTATCATATCTTTTATCTCTTTCATAATCTTCCATCTACATAAGTATAATCCACATCTACAACTTGAAACTCTATTATAATACTTGCACCTTTGGTGCATACACAATCTGGTGGGAGCTATATATTGACTTCTTATGAGGCTGGTACTTTTTCTAACTGGATTTATCGTAAAGCCGTTATATAATATGGTTGTTGTACTATCTATCTTCTACCTCTGATATTAGAGCAAGTCTGCAATGTTCTTAATCACAATTTCTATAATTTGCTAGGTCTAATAATCAGACTCCTACTTCATTGCATTGTGTTGTCGTGATAATATTCCGTGTAAATTGTTGTGTAATTTGAGTTACTACTAAGAGGATATAAGGGTGGCATTTCACTGTGGTTATGCGTGTTGGGATATTGTCTGAGTTTAGTGATAAGGGTGGCTATAGGAGCGATAAGGGTGGCTATTGATATTGTCAGGGCGGAGGGATAAGGGAGGCTATTATAGGAATAATAAGGGTGGCTATAGGAGAGATAAGGGTGGATATTGTCAGGGATGATATGTGATGAGGTGGAATTATTGTGTTGGTAATTTTTATGTGATAATGTGGGTTATTGCGTTGGTAATTTTCATGTGATGCTGTGATTTTCCTTGTGTTTATTTTTATATCTTGTGCAATTTGTCTTGTTGTTTCGGTAAACACTATAATAGTCTGATCTATGTTGAAATTGGGAGCTTGCGGTTATTGCCAGGCAGATTATGAAATGAAATGTGGGCACGAGGTGCCGTGAGTAAATAATGATGATATTGGAAAGTGAATTGTCCGTGAATTTATGATATGAAATATGGCATGAGGTTCCGTGAGTAAGTGATGATGATATTGGCACGTGAGTTATCTGTGCGGTTATGATAGAGAAATTGGAACGAGGTGCCGTGAAAATATGAAGGTGGGTAGAGACACGTATTTTATGATTATGAAATGAAGTGTCACAGGGTGACTTTTATTTGAAAGATATTTATTTGAAAAATTATATTTGAAAGGAGTATATTCGAAAAATATTTATTGGAAAGTATTATATCCTAAAGATTATTACTTGAAAAGCATATAGGCGGAAGATTTATATCTGGAGGACTTGACTAATTGGTTGTACTTGTATTCATTGTTTGATGAACAATATTTATGGTGTTTTTGTTGCCCTGCTGTGTATATCACTGGTTGATTATTGTTGCCATCATTGTTATGTATTTCCTATTATTTTTGTATACTATATTGCACAAGTTATTAGACTAGTGAGTGTCTTGATTGTACCTCGTCACTACTCCACTGAGGTAAGTCTTGATACTTACTGGGTACCGACTGTGATGTACTCATAATACACTTCTGCATATTTTTGTGCTGAGCCAGGTATTGCAGATATCGGACTCGGACAGAGTTAGAGTGCGATCACAAGGATTCAAGGTAAAGCTTCTTGGTCGTCGCAGTCCCTTGGAGTCTTTCAATTTTTATTCTTCTATTAATTATTAATCAAACAGTATTGAGTATTCGATCCTTGAGATCATTTCAGGTATTCAGTTAGAGTTCGTGACTCAGTATTACCAGTCTTGGGAGGTTGTTTGTAAATTATTTCCGCTCTTAGTTTCTATTAAAAATGGCTTGAATTGTAAATATAATCGGCTTACATAGTCTTAGCGACTAAGTTCCATCACGACGCATGTGGTGGGAGTTTGGGTCGTGACATTATAAGTTTCCACCTTCTTGTCGTTTGTTTCGATCTACTTTTCCCCCGACTCAACTTGTTTTATTAGTTTTTCGAACATCTTTATGATTGCGAGATCGGCCCCCGATTCATTCCCGTTCGATTTCCTTGACATCGATTCGACCCTGTGAACAACTTCCTGGGACGGCTCGGGCTCGATCCTGCTTGGTTACATGATTCTTGTTTTGGAGCTAGGCTATCGTAGCTTGTCGAGCATGCAACATCTCAAAGATCACTCGAAGGCTGATTTCGCTCTCTTCGCTGCCTTGTGCGCTTTGAGTGGCCGATCAAACATCCCTGTGGATGCTACTCTTGGGATCGATTGCCAAATTTGTATTGACAGCTACATGCGAGCTGACGTCGATTGGATCTACAGACGGAACTCCATCGAGGCCAACTGGAGGTACGTTGTTCCCTAGTGCTATGTTGTCATTTTTGTCATGATGACCAAAGTTATTGTCCACGTGTATTTGATCCTGAAATCAAAGATACTCACAAGAACAAGTGAAAAATAGTGCGTGTTACGAAAGATAGTACTAGGAAATCACTATTATCCTTAGCCCCACGGTGGGCGCCAAACTGTTTACCCTAAAAATGGATAACAATTGAACTTATATGCTGTTTTAAGGATACGTGATACTTGGCACAAATTAAGAGAATATATTAATATTGAATTTGGCGATAAAAGAAATAAATGTTGTAACGACTCGACCGGTCGTTTTGCTTTCTAGGACCCTGTTCCCCTAAATAAGACTCCTCGTATGTGCTTTCACTGTTCTATGACTTGGAGATATGGTTAGTTTGATATTTGGGAGGGTTTGGGTTGAAATCGGAATAATTGGTTCCTTAATTTGGCCTAAAAGGCTATGTTTGACTTCGGTCAACATATTGAATAAACGACCTCGGGATCGGTATTTGACAATTCCAATAGGTTTGTATGGGATTTTGGACTTGGGCGTATGCTCGGTTAGGGTTTTGGATGACTGTCACACCCCAAAACCGAGGAGCTCGACCGCATAGCTGCTGCCAGATTTGGCCCTCTCCTGCTCACTTCTGCGGCCATTATGCGGCCCGCAGAGTGATTTTGTTGTCGCATAATGGACCACATAAACGCACTTTTTCGCCAAACATTTTCCTTTACTTTCCGGTACATTGTTCAACCCAAAAAGTCCGAGCCGGCACGTAAGTCTAGTCCGGCACCATGAAACATTATTTTCTTTGCAAATTATACCGGGCTTTACACTTAAGTACTTCAAAATTTTCCGGGGTGTTATATTCTCCCCCGCTTAGGATCATTCGTCCTCGAATGAGGGGAAAAATCCATCATTAGCATCTTATGCAACTCAGTTTGTTTCATACCACATTCGAGCAGCACCAAATTTGACTAACTCCCAAAATTTCCAAAAATTTCGCGAGCGTTTCCCTTGTAACTAGGCCTATCCACCTGTCAGAGAGCCCTAGAAACACATCCTAACAACATATACGTATTCCAATAATGTAACATAACACAAAACAATACCAAATGTTGTTTCATAAGCAATATATATCCATAAAGGAACACCCTTAATGCCAATTGTTCACATGATACAAAATTCATAAAAGGTAGGTTTTATAATTTTCATAGATCACAACTTTAAATACATGGTCTTTCAAACAAATAAGGATACTTTTTCTTCATTTCTCCTGCGGCCTCCTAAGTAGCCTCTTCAACCTGTTGGTTTCGCCACAACACTTTCATGGAAGCAATTTCTTTATTTCTCAATTTTCGAACTTGTAGATCAATAATAGAAACTGGAATCTCTTCGTAAGTCAATTTCTCATTTACCTCAATAGTCTCAACCGAAACAATGAGTGTCGGATCTCCAACTAGTTTCTTCAACATTGACACATGAAATACCAGGTGTACTAATGACATCTCAAGTGGTAGCTCAAGCTTGTACGCCACCTCACCGATCCTCTGAATGATTTTGTACGGTCCGACATACCTCGGACTCAATTTCCATTTCTTACCAAATCGCATTACACCCTTCATGTGGGAAACTTTCAAGAATACCCAACCATCTTCTTGGAACTTCAAATCCCTATGACGAACATCCGAATAGGATTTCTAACGACTCTGAGCATGCTTCAACCGCTCCTTAATGATTTTAACTTTTTCCATAGCCTGATGCACAAGGTCTGGCCCTATCAAACCTGCTTTCCCAATTTCGAACCACCCAATGGGAGATCTACATCTCCTACCATATAAAGCCTCGAACGGTGCCATCTGAATGCTAGGATGATAGCTATTGTTGTATGCAAATTTTATAAGTGATAAATGTTCATCCCACCTACCTTTGAAATGTAGCACACAAGCACGTAACATATCCTCAAGTGTTTGAATAGTCCGCTCTGCCTGCCCGTCAGTCTGCGGGTGAAAGGCTATACTAAGATTCACCTGAGTACCCAAACCTTGCTGAAATTTCTTCCAAAACATAGCAGTGAATTGTGCTCCCCGATCAGAAATGATTGAAACTGGGGTGCCATACAACCTGACTATTTCTTTGATATACAGCTAAGCATACTGCTCCGCTGTGTTGGTAGACTTAACCGGCAAAAAGTGTGCAGGCTTCGTGAGTCGATCCACAATCACCCAAAATGAGTCAAACTTGCGCGGAGTGCGCGGTAATCCTACCACAAAGTCCATATTAATCATTTCCCATTTTCACATTGGAATTTTTATGTTCTGTGCCAATCCACCGTGCCTTTGGTGTTTGGCCTTCACTTGCTGACAATTCGGACATCTTGCCACAACGTCTGCCACATTCTTCTTCATATCATTCCACCAATAGACTTCCATAAGATCATGATACATTTTTGTAGAACCTGGATGCACGAAATACCTAGTAGTGTGAGGTTCAGTCAAAATTCTTTCACGGAGACCATCCATATTTAGAACACATAGTTGCCCTTGGTACCTTAGTGTACCATCATCCATGCCAAGAGAAAATGCCATGGTCTAATGTTTATGAATCCCTTCTTTCAGTTGCACCAACAATGGATCGTTGTATTGCTTCTCTTTGACTTTCACAACAAGCGATAATTCAGCCCTATTCTGCACAATTACCCTCCTTCACTAGAGTCCGTAAGACGAACTCCCAAACTAGCCAATCGATGAACTTCCTTGGCCAGTGGCCTTTGGTATGCCTCCAAGTGTGCTAAACTATCCATAGATTTTCGTCTAAGAGCATCTGCCACAACATTAGCTTTCCCCGGATGTTATAAAATAACAATGTCATAATCCTTGAGTAATTCAAGACATCTTCTCTGCCTCAGATTCAATTCCTTCTATTTGAAAATATATTGAAGGATTTTATGGTCCATGAATATATCCATATGGACCCCATATAAATACTGACGCCAAATTTTCAATGCAAATACCACTACTGCAAGTTCTAAATCATGTGTTGGATAATTCTTTTCATGATTCTTGAGTTGCCTAGAAGCATAAGCTATCACCTTCACATGTTACATTAATACACACCCAAGCCTGATTCTTGAAGCATCACAATATACCACAAATCCATCTATACCCTCTGGTAGCGTCAACACCGTTGCCGTAGTCAATTTTGCTTTCAATTCCTGGAAACTCTTTTCACTAGCATCTGACCATTGGAACTTAATTGCCTTCTGTGTCAATTTAGTCAATGGAGAGGCAAGAGTAGAAAACCCTACCACAAACTTTCTGTAATATCCAGCTAAGCCTATGAAACTGTGAATCTCTGCTGGATTTGTAGGCCTCGGCCAATTCTTCATAGCTACAATTTTTTGAGGATCAACCTTAATTCCTTCATTAGAGACAACATGACCCAAGAATATGACCAATTCGAGCCAAAATTCACATTTTGAAAACTTTGCATATAATTTGTGCTGATGCAAGGTTTGCAGAACTACCCTGACATGGTCAGCATGGTCCTCCTAAGTTCGTAAATATATAAGAATATCGTCAATGAACACTATCACAAAGGAGTCAAGGAATGGCTTAAAATGCGATTCATAAGATCCATGAAGGCTGCTGGGGCATTTGTTAGCCCAAAAGACATCACCAGAAACTCAAAATGCCCATACCGAGTCCTAAAAGCTATTTTTGGAATATGCCACTCCATGATCTTCAATTGGTGATATCCGGATCTTAAATCAATTTTGGAGAAGTACCTAGCACCTTGCAATTGGTCAAACAAAGTCATCTATCCTTGGCAGTGGGTATTTATTTGTTAATGGTTCCTTATTAAGCTGCCGATAGTCAATACACATCCTCAGTGACGCATCTTTCTTTCTTACAAAAAGGACTGGTACTCCCCAAAGTGACACACTCGGCCGGATGAAACCCTTTTCTAACAAATCTCTTAATTGTTCCTTTAGCTCCTTCAATTATGCCGGTGCCATTTTGTAGGGTGGAATAGATATAGGATATGTGTCTGGCCTGAAATCAATCCCAAAATCAATCTCCCTATATGGTGGGATCCCAGGGAGTTGATCTGGAAAGACTCCCAGAAATTCATTCACAATAGGCACAGACTCAAGTGTAGGTGCCTCAGCATCGGTGTCCGTAACCCGGACCAAATGGTAAATAAATCCCTTGTTGATCATCTTTGTGGCCTTACGGTAGGAAATAAACCCACTCTTTGACACCACATGATCACCCTTCCACTCAAAAACTGGCTCATTTGGAAATTCGAACCTTACAGTTCTGGTTCGGCAATCAAGCTTGGCAAAACATGAATAAAGCAAATCCATCCCCATTATCACATCAAAATCGACCATTCCCAATTCAATAAGATCGGCCCCGGTGTCCCGACCACGCAACATGACAACACAATCCCTATAAACCCATGCGGCTAAAATAGACTCACCAACTGGATTAGATACAGAGAACGACTCATAAAGATGTTCTGGTTCTATCCCAAATTCCATAGCAACATAATGTGTGACATATGACAAAGTGAAACTGGGATCAATAAGAGCATATACATCATGATATTGGACGGTTAATATACCTGTGACAACATCTGGAGAAGCCTTTGAATTCTGGCGACCCCTCATAGCATAGAAATGGTCGGATCCTCCCGAACTCTGTGCTCCACCCTAGCTGCACCACGCCCTGTGGTGTTGGAGTGCCTCGAGCTGGAGGAGGTGCTGCGGATGTAGTAGCTGCATAATTGGCTAGTTGTGCCATGGCCATGCCCGCACCCTGGTAGGACGAAAGACAATCCCTTTGAATGGGACCCCTCAATCCGCATCCGTAGCTTATGGGTAAGTCCATGTAGCATATTCCTAGGTGAATCTTCCACAATGAGGATATGGGGGCCTCCTCTGCTGCTGGAATCTACCACCATGATGCCCCTGCTAATATGAGCCCTTGATGCTCTGACTAGGCCTGAAACAGCTCCACTGCTGCTACTGACCAGGCCCTGATGGTGGTGCACTAGCCGAAGACTGAGCAAAGGACTGTGATGGCCCTGACGACCCTCCTCTGAATGTTGACTTGCCACCACCCGAAGAACCATCAAAGTTTCCCGTAGACCGGGCCTTATTACTACCCTCTCGCTCCATTTTGATCCTAATTTGTGGGTCTCTATGGCTTGAGCGAATGCCACCATCTTTCCATAGTTCAAATCAGAATTCAAGGCAACTGTAGCAGCCTCATAATTACCAAGGGACTAAGGCCCTGTACAAATCGGCGCACTCTAGCCTCCATAGTGGGCAACATGTACATAGCATACTTAGACAGGTACGCAAATCTCATATGGTAATCTCACATACTCAGGCTACCTTGCCCCAAGTTCTCAAACTCAGCAGCACGGGCTGCCTTAGTCTCGACAGGCAATAAATGATCAATGAAGGCATCAGAAAACTCACCCCACCTCGCCGGGGGGCTCCCTTCTTCACGGGACTCCTCCCATAGTTCAAACCAAGAATATGCCACCTCTTTCAAGCAGTAGGAGGCCAATTCCACCGTCTCTGTTTCAGTAGCATGCATAACTCTGAGAGTCTTGTGCATCTCATCAAGAAAATCCTGGGGATCTTCCTCTAGGTTAGTACTCGTGAACACTGGAGGATCCAACTGGAGAAACCTGTTCACTCTGGAACTAGTAGAATCCCCTGGCTGACTGGAAGAAGTAGGTGCAACATTTGGCCTCTGGGCCTATGAAGCCACTATTTGAGCCAACATCTGTATGGCTCATCTAAGATCAACATTAGAAACACCAGAATCAGAACCTGGAACTGGAGGTGGAACTGGTATATCAGTTGGAGGAACTATTGTACCTTTAGCAGGTGTAGGGATAGGTGTGGTCTGATCAGTTGCAGTAGAGTCAGGCAGTGTAGTAACTGGAGGAATATCCTCACTCGTTGGGTGCTCACCCGCATTATCCATTATAGGACCAACTGTCACTCCTGGGGTGACATTGGCTTTTTGGCCAGTTCTTGTCTTCTTCTTTGGTGCCATGTACTGAATATTAGAGTAACTCAGGAGTTAAAGGAGGAACAATCTTACAACTAGTTTTATCGCATGATCAAGAACATGAAAGAAGGGTATTATTCCTAAATGCCCATGTATCATCCTAATTATAGATGTGGTCGACAACACACCAATAATAAGGACTCTACTAGGCACGGCTTCGAGACATCCTAGGACACATTAAAACCTTAGGCTCTCATACCAAGTTTGTCATGCCCTAAAACCGAGGAGCGCGATGGGCGCTCAACCGAGTGAACCTGACCGAGCAAGCCTGTTAGACTACCTAAACTCATCCACGAATAGAGATAATATATGTTTTCCTTAATTAAACAATAAAGTGGTCATATATGCAATTACCAATTTCTTACCATAAGTTTCACCATTTTTAAAGTCTCAAATGGACAAGTAATACAACCACAACATAGCATAGTTTGTCTCTCCCAGCACCAATACACAACCCACACTATGTCTATGGAGCCTCTATAGATAAAGAAGAGTACAATGATAATGCCGGCAACATGGCCCCGGCTATACTTCAAACAGAATACACAAAGTACAAAAGATTCATGACCACAGAATGATGTGGGGCTCACCAAGTCAGCTGGGAAGAAGGTGCACTGCTATCACTGACCAATATCTCCTGTTGTGGAAGTACCTGCATCCATTAAAAGATGCAGCGCCCCCGGCAAAAGGGATGTTAGTACTGTCGAATAGCACTAGTATGTATAACTAAACACCCTCTCAATAGAATGACAAATAATACAAACAAGATTATCAGAATATCAAAGGAAGCTTTAATCAACATCAAACCTCAACTTAGGATAAAGACACTGTTCAAATTATTTTCCATATCTCACATTGGGAGATTTTTAGTATCGATATACCATTATTCACAATACCAATATTCCCCATACCAATACTACCTTACTCCCAACACGGAGTCCGATCACGACCCGATCGGCTAGGCTATCTTATTAGAGACATCAACCACAATTACTCTAAATATAAATAGCACCGTCTTTAACACGGAGTCCGATCACGACCCGATCGGCTAGGCTATCCATTAGGGACATCAAACACAATTTCCATTTCAATTACAATTTCCAGCACAATCACAACCATGTGTGCGGCATGGTGTCCAATCACGACCCGACCGACTAGGATGTCTTATTTGAGACATCAACCTTTTTATATCAATAATCACATTTCATATTACTTTCATATCTTTTCATTTCATTGGCACTAATGGCCATTTTTATAAGATCCTTCTTGGCACATTGGCCATATTTAGTATTGCATTCCCACTTGTTCACTTTCTAACATCAACATCATGAACAATAACAGCAATAGTTCAAATAAAGGTATGCAGTAAACATGTGAGCAATTAAGAGTCTAAGTCACATAGAGATATTTCACAAAATTTGGCATAATAGACTTCGTTTGAATTTAACTTGAAGTCGAACATTTCTAATGCACAGCCCATATTTTTAACACATCCTTAATTGATAACATAACATAAATAAACCATTTGGAATACTTGTTGAACTTATATCTTTCGCCCCAATCTTACTCGGAACAGCCAATTTTATAATGATCCACTCGGGACTTACATAATTGACATGAATATCATGGGATCCAATTCTAATAGAAGCATTTAGCCAACATACCTCAATTGAGCTTCCTTAAACTCTAAAATGTTCCGGAATTCTTAGCAACTTCAATCTATTGTAGAAATATAACAAATTGAATCAAAATTAGGAAGAAGATCATGGTCCTAGCTCATTTGAGCATTTTATCGAACACTAAGTTTGCATTAAGGTTCCAAAATAATCAAACATCTACCTGTGTATGCGGTCACTATGCAGTCCGCATAACTGTTATGCGATCGCATAATGTACCGCATAACAGTTATGCGGTCGCATAGTCGACCGCATAGCTACTGGAAGATTTGGCCCTCTCCCGCTCACTTCTGCGGCCATTATGCGGCCCGCAGAGTGATTATGCGGTCGCATAGTCGACCGCATAGCTACTGGAAGATTTGGCCCTCTCCCGCTCACTTCTGCGGCCATTATGCGGCCCGCAGAGTGATTATGCGGTCGCATAGTCGACCGCATAGCTACTGGAAGATTTGGCCCTCTCCCGCTCACTTCTGCGGCCATTATGCGGCCCGCAGAGTGATTATGCGGTCGCATAGTCGACCGCATAGCTACTGGAAGATTTGGCCCTCTCCCGCTCACTTCTGCGGCCATTATGCGGCCCGCAGAGTGATTATGCGGTCGCATAATGGACTGCATAAATGCTCTTTTCCGCCAAATATTTTCCTTTACTTTTCGATACATTGTTCAACCCAAAAGGTCTGAGCCGCCTCAACACGTAAGCTTATTCCGGCACCATGACACATTATTTTCATTGTAAATTTTACCGGGCTTTACACATAAGTACTTCAAAATTTTCCGGGATGTTACAATGACCCGAGAGCGTTTCGGTGCCTAATATACAAAGTTGGTTCTTTAAGGATTTTGATCCTTTAAATATGTCTTGGAGTGGATTTTGGTTTTATCGAGGTCCAAAGAAATTCAGAGATAGGTAATAGTTTTATAATGTCATTTAAGACTTGCACGCAAAATTTGGTGTCAATCCGAGTAGTCTAAGTGTATTTCGGCGCATTTTGAGTGAATAGAGGTACTTGAAGTTCATAATTTTGATTAAATTGGTTTTGAGGTGCGATTCTTAGTTTTAATGTTGTTTCGGGCATTCCGAGAGTTTGAGCGAGTGCGTTTTATGACTCTAAACTTGTTGGTATGTTCGGGCGGGGCCCCAGGGGCCCCGAGTATTAATCAGACTTGCGTGAGCGCATGTGCGGGCTTGCAGGTGCGCTTGGCCAGTCATAGGTGCAGGCTTGCAGGTGCGAGCCACGAGCCATAGAAGCGCGAAATGGAGGGTAGCACAGAATCCACAGATGGGGAAGATTGGGCGCACCTGCGTGAGCGCAGGTGCGAGAGCCATGGTCGCATGTGCGGTTAGGCTCGCAGGAGCGACCCTCCTTGTCCGCAGATGCGGAGCCTGGCCAGGCAAGGGAAAGGTTCACTTGCGAGGCATTTGCCAGAGGTGCGGGACCGCAGATGTGGAACAAAGCACCGCAGGTGAGAAAGTCGATGGGCAGTGAGGGTTCATTTAATACGGGACTTAGGCCATTTTTATCACATTTTCTTCCACTCTTCGGTGATTTGAGAGCTTTTAATGAGGGGATTTCGACCTAGCTTTGTGAGGTAAGTAATTTCTACTTAATGTGAATTTAATACATAGATTATGGGTAGATGATAACATGGAAATTGGTAGAAATCATGGGTTTAGATGAAAAACCTAGGGTTTAATAAAATGGGATTTTACCACAGAAATAGTTATGGGACTTAGTGTAAATCATATATTTATGTTCCTAAGGTTATGGGTAACAACTTTCTTCAAAAAGTTTCAGAATTCGGGCAAGTGGGCCTAGGGGTGAATTTTTAGAATCTTGTTTTTAAGGTTAGGTAACCTCTTTAATAGTTGGAATACGAATGTTTTAGCATGTATTGATTAGTTTATATACTATTTGATTAGTTTGGGATTGATTCAGCACCGACTTGAGGGTGTGAGCGCATTCTTGAAACGAGAAGTACTCTTGAGGCGAGGTAAGTCTCTTTTCTAACTTGTAAGAGGGAATTAACCCTATAGGTGAATATAATTAAGAATGTGCTTCTAGGTGACGAGAGTCCGTATGTATCTACTAATTATGCTATTGTCCATGTAGTCTAGGACCCATATCATGCTACGCTTACAAATTCTTGTACCCAATTTGATAATTTAAGTGCTTAAATCACATTGAAACTTGATAAAGGAAGTTGTAAAAGGTTGAACTTCATTTTCTTGACCGTTAATGAGAATTTGGTTTTCTCTTGAATAATTTCCCCTTAATAAATCTGAAATTGGTTGTTGTAAATGTATTTTCTCTTTTGTGGAGTAGGTCGAATGCCTTGGTAGCAGATAGATGCATCTATTATTTGTGTCGTTCGACCCTCGGCAATGCACAGTTTAAATATTATGTTGGATCGGGCCGAACGACCTCGACATAACTTGCGCATGATAAATCTTTGGAACCATTTTGTAATTGATATTGCTTCTTTGGCTCGAGATATAAATTGTTAAATGACGAAAAGAATAAATTTGGGACTTAATATTAGTGAAGGGATTATTTACTATTTCATGTTATTGGGTTTCTGTATTCTTCATGTAATCCATGCTTAATTAATATTTTGACATATTATTGTTAGCCCGTAGTAAGTGTCAAAGTCGACCCCTCACCATTACTTCTTCGAGGTTAGGAAGGATACTTATTGGGTACATGTTGGTTATGTACTAACACTACACTTCTGTACTTGATGCACAGGGTATGAGGCAGGTGCACCTGGTTATCCATCCGACGTGCGTACTTGATCCTGGTTCGAGAGTTCACGGTGAGCTAACCTTCCGAGTCGTTCAGCAGCAGGCCGAAGTCCCTCTTTTATTTTGTTTCTGTCTATTCTATTTCAGATAGTGGAGTAGATATCTTTTGTATATTCTATTAGTTGCCCAGATACTTGTGACACTAGATCTTGGCACACATTAGTAGACTTGTGATTTTGGTTTCGTTCCTATGGTTATAAATACTTCTAGCTACTTTCATTTATTAACTTAAATATGTTTATCATTAAATCTTTTAAATTAAGGAACATTTGCTACATGGGAAACTCGTTAAAAGTGGGAAATCATCAGGTTAATCACTGTCGGCTTGTCCAGCAACGGTGTTGGACGCTATGAAATTAGGTCGTGACAACATGGTATCAGAGCATTAGGTTCATATAGGTCTCACAAGTTATGGCCAGGCCTAATAGAGTCTTGCGGATCGGTACGGAGACGTCCATACTAATCTCCGAGAGGCTACAGGGTGTTAGGAAATTACTCTTCATTTATCTTCTTTCGTGCAGTTGATGTTGTACTAAGTTTCTTCTCTTACTCTCTCATAGAAAGTGAGAACGCGCGCGGCGGATGTTCCGGACCTAGGAGGAGCTACTCCCCCTGTTGCTAGAGGCCGAGGCAGAGGCCGGGGGAGGGCACCGGCTCAAGGTAGCGGATGAGGACCTCCCAGAGTTGCCCCAGTTGCACCACCACAGTGGATGATCCTATTATTAAGGAGCAGGGCCCCGATCGATGTCATGACAGCACCGCGCTTTCAAGAGGTCATGGGCTGTATGCTACGGTTCATGGATTCTATCACCCGGGCTGGTTTATTTCCACCAGACCCAGCCACATCTCAGGTGGGAGGGGGAGCACAGACCCCTACCATTTAGGATCTAGAACATGCGGCTGCCATATATCAGACCCCACATGTACTACCCGTGGGCGGTGCCCAGCCAGTTGCAGCAGCGACACCTGAGCCTAGACCAGTTGCAGTCGGCGAGCCACAGAAGCTATTGGATAGATGGACTAGACTACACCCTCCTGTCTTCGGAGGTGAGCGACATGAGGATCCCCAGAACTTCATTGATCGGTGCAGAGACAGACTGCACATCATGAGGATATTGGAGTGCCACGGGGTGGATTTCACTACATTCCAGTTAGAGGGTAGGGGCCGTAAGTGGTGGCAGTCTTATCTTCTTGGCAGGCCGACAAGTTCTACTCCCATAACTTGGGACCAATTTACACGCCTATTCTTGGATAGGTATATTCCACCCTCTCAAAGGGAAGAGTTGCGGTTTCAGTTTAAGCGGCTCCAACAGGGACATAGGTTAGTGACCGATTATGAGGCGAGGTTATCTGAATTGTCTCGCCATGCACTTATGATACTTCCCACTGAAGCGGAGCGAGTGGAAGGTTTGTTGTGGGGTTGCACTAAGGGTTCAGGCTACTATGGCACGGGAGGTTGAGATGGGGACTTCTTATCAGCTAGTAATGAAGAGAGCTTGGAGGACTGAAGGTTAACATTAGAGGGGTAGAGAGCAGATGTAGCGGGACAAGAGGTCCCATTTTTCTGGAGAGTTCGGGGGTGCCCCAGCTAGGGGCAGAGGTCATTGTGGGAGGGGTCAGCCTAGCAGGCCCCCATATCTGACACCACCACCTCCTCGAGGTATTCCAGCGTGACCCTATTTCAGTGCTATGCCGAAGAGTTCTTACCGCCCGCGAGCTATTCAGGATTCTTCCAGCGGGTACCCCAGCCATCAGAGTTCTTCCAGTGCCTATTTCAGCGCCATGCCAGAGATTTCATATCACCCACCCGCTCTCCAGGGTTCTTCCGGTGGGTATTCGGGCTATCAGGGTCGGACTTCAGGGCAGCAAATCACCGTACCGAGAGGTTGTTTTGAGTGCGGTAATGTCAGTCATGTGTAGAGATTCTTCCCCAGGCTTCGGGGCAAGGCAGTAAATTAGGGCCAGCAGCCATAATTACAGCACCAGCTATACGGCCGCCCAGAGGCGGAGGACATGCGGGTAGGGGATATCCTACAGGTGGAGGCCAGGCAGGTGGGGACCCGCCAGTCGGCGCCCCAGCTAGGTTCTACGCTTTTCCGACCAGACCAATACT
This sequence comes from Nicotiana otophora, assembly GCA_000715115.1. NCBI lineage: Eukaryota > Viridiplantae > Streptophyta > Magnoliopsida > Solanales > Solanaceae > Nicotiana > Nicotiana otophora. Next base: position 5,173 of record AWOL01S0037184.1, on the reverse strand, counting down.
TCCAGAAGCCTTATTGGTATGTGTATGTATAAATAATACTCTGACACCCAAGACTCATACTCCCAATCACCCATCTTTACCCAAACTCGAAATTGAAGACTAGTATTAGAAATTCATACCTCTTTGAAGCCCTAGGAAGATCCTTGTGAAATCTTCAAACCTTGAATATGAATTGATGGAAATATGACTAGGTCTTCACTTTCTCTCTCTAAGATGCTCTCATCTATCTCTAAAATATCAGCTGAAACCCTTGAAAATGACCCCAACAGTGTTTTATATGAATTGGGTCGGGATTATAAAACCAGAAAAATGAAGCCTCAAAACACACTCTACGGTCGCATAATGCATAGTGGGCCGAACGCCTCGGTAGCAGGTAGATGCATCTATTGTTTGTGTCGTTTGACCCTCGGTAGTGCACAATTTAAATATTATGTTGGATCGGGCCGTACGACCTCCACATAACTTACACATGATAAATCTTTGGAACCAATTTGTAATTAATATTGCTTCTTTGGCTCGAGATATAAATTGTTAAATGACAAAAAGAATAAATTTGGGACTTAATATTAGTGAAGGGATTATTTACTGTTTCCTGTTATTGGGTTTCTGTATTCTTCATGTAATCCATGCTTAATTAATATTTTGACATATTATTGTTAGCCCATAGTAAGTGTCAAAGTCGACCCCTAATCACTACTTCTTCGAGGTTAGCCTGGATACTTACTGGGTACATGTTAGTTATGTGCTAACGCTACACTTTTGGACTTGATGTGCAGGGCCTGAGGCAGGTGCACCTGGTTATCCGTCCGGCGTGCTTACTTGATCCTGGTTCGAGAGTTCACGGTGAGCTGCCCTTCCAAGTCGTTTAGCAGCAGGCCGAAGTCCCTCTTTTATTTTATTTCTGTCTATTCTATTTCAGATAGTAGAGTAGACCTCTTTTGTATATTCTACTAGTTGCCTAGATACTTGTGACACTAGACCTTGGCACACATTAGTATACTTGTGATTTTGGTTTCATTCCTATGGTTATAAATACTTCTAGCTACTTTCATTTATTAACTTAAATATGTTTATCATTAAACCTTTTAAATTAAGGAAAATTTGCTACATGGGAAACTCGTTAAAAGTGGGAAATCATCAGGTTAATCACTATCGGCTTGTCCAGCAACGGTGTTGGACGCCATCACGGCTTGATATGCAATTAGGTCGTGAAAACATGGTATCAGAGCACTAGGTTTATGTAGGTCTCACAAGTTATGGCCAGGCCTAATAGAGTCTTGCGGATCGGTACGGAGACGTCCGTACAAATCTACGAGAGGATACAGGGTGTTAGGAAATTACTCTTCATTTATCTTCTTTCGTGCAGTTGATGGTGTACTAAGTTTCTTCTCTTACTCTCTCATAGAAAGTGAGAACGCACGCGGCAGATGTTCCGGACCTGGGAGGAGCTACTCCCCATGTTGCTAGAGGCTGAGGCAGAGGCCGGGGGAGGGCACCGGCTCGAGGTAGCGGATGAGGACCTCCCAGAGTTGCCCCAGTTGCACCACCAGTAGATCCAGTGGAGGATCCTGTTATTAAAAAGTAAGGCCCCGGTCGATGTCATGACACTACCGGGCTTTTAGGAGGTCCTGGGGCGTATGCTACGGTTCATGGATTCTATGACCCGGGCTGCTTTATTTCCAGCAGATCTAGCCACATCTCAGGCGGGAGGGGGAGCACAGATCCTTACTGCTTAGGATCTAGAACATGCGGCTGCCATATATAGCAGACCCCACATGCACTACCCGTGGGCGGTGCCCAGCCAGTTGCAGCAGCGACACTTGAGCCTAGACCAGTTGTGGTCGGCGAGCCACAGAAGCTATTGGATAGATGGACTAGACTACACCCTTTTGTCTTCGGAGGTGAGCGACATGAGGATCCCCAAAACTTCATTGATCGGTGCAGAGACAGACTGCACAACATGAGGATATTGGAGTGCCACAGGGTAGATTTCACTACTTTCCAGTTGGAGGGCAGGGGCCGTAAGTGGTGGCAGTCTTATCTTCTTGGCAAGACGACAACTTCTCCTCCCATAACTTGGGACCAATTTACATGCCTATTCTTGGATAGGTATATTCCACCCTCTCAAAGGGAAGAGTTGCGGTTTCAGTTTAAGCAGCTCCAACAGGGACATAGGTTAGTGACCGATTATGAGGCGAGGTTATCTTAGTTGTCTCGCCATGCACTTATGATACTTCCCACTGAAGCGGAGCGAGTGGGAGGTTTGTTGTGTGGTTGCACTAAGGTTTCAGGCTACTATGGCCCGGGAGGTTGAGATAGTGACTTCTTATCAGCTAGTAGTGAAGAGAACTCGGAGGACTGAGGGTTAACATTAGAGGGGTAGAGAGCAGATGCAGCAGGACAAGAGGTCCCATTTTTCTGGAGGGTTCGGGGGTGCCCCAGCTAGGGGCAGAGGTCATTGTGGGAGGGGTCAGCCTAGCAGGCCCCCATATTCGGCACCACCACCTCCTCGAGGTATTCCAGGGAGACACTATTTCAGTGCTATGCCGGAGAGTTCTTACCGCCCGCGAGCTATTCAGGATTCTTCTAGTGTTTACCCCAGTCATCAGAGTTCTTCCACTGCCTATTTCACCGCCATGCCAGAGATTTCATATCGCCCACCCGCTCTCCAGGGTTCTTCCGGTTGGTATTCAGGCTATTAGGTGTGGACTTCAGGACAGCAGATCACCGTACCGAGAGGTTGTTTCGAGTTCGGTGATGTCAATCATATGTAGAGATTCTTCCCCAGGCTTCGGGGCAAGGCAGTAAATTAGGGCCAGCATCCCATGATTACAGCACCAGCTATGCGGCCGCCCAGAGGCGGAAGATATGCGGGTAGGGGACTTCCTAGAGGTGGAGGCCAGGCAGGTGGGGACCCGCCAGTCGGCGCCCCAGCTAGGTTCTATGCTTTTCCGACCAGACCAATATTTCCAGAAGCCTTATTGGTATGTGTATGTATAAATAATACTCTGACACCCAACACTCATACTCCCAATCACCCATCTTTACCCAAACTCGAAATTGAAGACTAGTATTAGAAATTCATACCTCTTTGAAGCCCTAGGAAGATCCCTGTGAAATCTTCAAACCTTGAACAAGAATTGATGGAAAAATGACTAGGTCTTCACTTTCTCTCTCTAAGATGCTCTCATCTATCTCTAAAATATCAGATGAAGCCCTTGAAAAAGACCCCAATAGTTTTTTATATGAATTGGGTCGGGATTATAAAACCAGAAAACTGAAACCCCGAAACACACTCTACGATCGCATAATGCACTGCAGAACTGATTTGCTGTCTCATAATGCGCCGCAAACTTTCCTCCACACTTGCCCCACTCCTGATTCGCTCTGCGGCCATTATGTTGTCCTCAGAGTGATTATGCAACCGCATAGTGGGCCGAACACCTCGGTAGCAGATAGATGTATCTATTGTTCGTGCAGTTCGACCCTCGGTAGTGCACAATTTAAATATTATGTTGGATCGGGCCGTACGACCTCCGCATAAATTGCAGATGATAAACCTTTGGAACCAATTTGTAATTGATATTGCTCCTTTGGCTCGAGATATAAATCGTTAAATGACGAAAAGAATAAATTTGGGACTTAATATTAGTAAAGGGATTATTTACTGTTTCCTGTTATTGGGTTTCTGTATTCTTCATGTAATCCACGCTTAATTAATATTTTGACATATTATTGTTAGCCCGTAGTAAGTGTCAAAGTCGACCCCTAATCACTACTTCTTCGAGGATAGGCTGGATACTTACTGGGTACATGTTAGTTATGTACTAACGCTACACTTTTTCACTTGATATGCAGGGCCTGAGGCAGGTGCACCTGGTTATCCGTCCAGCGTGCGTACTTGATCCTGGTTCGAGAGTTCACGGTGAGCTACCCTTCTGAGTCATTCAGCAGCAGGCCGAAGTCCCTCTTTTATTTTTTTTTCTGTCTATTCTATTTCAGATAGTAGAGTAGACATCTTTTGTATATTTTACTAGTTGCCCAGATACTTGTGACACTAGATCTTGGCACACATTAGTAGACTTGTGATTTTGGTTTCGTTCCTATGGTTATAAATACTTCTAGCTACTTTCATTTATTAACTTAATTATGTTTATCATTAAATCTTTTAAATTAAGGAAAATTTGCTACATGGGAAACTCGTTAAAAGTGGGAAATCATCAGGTTAATCACTGTCGGCTTGTCCAGCAACGGTGTTGGATGCCATCACGGATTGATATGCAATGAGGTCGTGACAACATGGTATCAGAGCACTAGGTTCATGTAGGTCTCACAAGTTATGGCCAGGCCTAATAGAGTCTTGCGGATCTGTACGGACACACCCGTACTAATCTCCGAGAGGCTACAAGGTGTTAGGAAATTACTCTTCATTTATCTTCTTTCATGCAGTTGATGGTGTACTAAGTTTCCTCTCTTACTCTCTCATATAAAGTTAGAACGCATGCGGCAAATGTTCCGGACCTGGGAGGAGCTACTCCCCCTGTTGCTAGAGGCCGAGGCAGAGGCCGGGGGAGGGCACCGGCTCGAGGTAGCGGATGAGGACCTCCCAGAGTTGCCCCAGTTGCACCACCAGTGGATCCAGTGGAGGATCCTATTATTAAACAGTAGGGCCCCGGTCGATGTCATGACACCACCGGGCTTTCAGGAGGTCATGGGGCGTATGCTACGGTTCATGGATTCTATGACCCGGGCTGGTTTATTTCCAGCAGATCCAGCCACATCTCAGGCGGGAGGGGGAGCACAGATCCCTACTGCTTAGGATCTAGAACATGCGGCTGCCATATATCAGACCCCACATGCACTACCCGTGGGCGGTGCCCAGCCAGTTGCAGCAGCGACACCTGAGCCTAGACCACTTGCGGTCGGCGAGCCGCAGAAGCTATTGGATAGATGGACTAGACTACACCCTCTTGTCTTCGGAGGTGAGCGACATGAGGATCCCTAGATCTTCATTGATCGGTGCCGAGATAGACTTCACAATATCAGGATATTCGAGTGCTACGGGGTGTATTTCACTACTTTCCAGTTAGAGGGCAGGGGCCGTAAGTGGTGGCAGTCTTATCTTCTTGGCAGGCCGACAAGTTCTCCTCCCATAACTTGGGACCAATTTACA